>JAYRBW010135790.1:0-15534 GCA_036023295.1 Invenusta paracnida
ACAATGAAATCTGTTAATAATAGATACATCATAGATACATCATACTGCTATAGAAATTTGTTCACCTATATAATACTCCAGAGAATGTATAAATATTGTTAAATATGGACAAAACGGCGATTTTTTTTGGGTACCCCTATATTAATTCACCATAATACATAATAAAATCGACATAATCATTTAAACTCTAAAGAAAACACCAATAGTTATCATTATAAATGCATTAAAACATGAAAAAATTATTAAAATCATTACCGTTCATAAATAAATTATAAATTGTATAGTACTAAAAAGCAATACATTAAATATAGACTAAAAATTATTGATAGCGTATACAAATATATAAAAAAATTACTTACAGTTTCATTATCCAGAATACATTGAGATTTTTGTAAAAGTTCCATAAAGTACAAAATCAATAAAATCTGGAAATCCAAATAATTAAAAAAAAGTTGCAGGATTAATTTTAAATTAAATTTTTAAATCTTAAACAAATATTCATAATTTTAATCTTGAAACTGAATATCTTTATAAATTGAACAATATCGTACTTTTTCATTATCATTAGTTATATTGAACTGCAAAATAAAATACAGCTTTTTGAGTGATCATATAAGATTATTTTAAATAATTAATAACTATTTGTAAATCAGTTCACAATTTTTACCTTCAAATGTTCTCTGTAAGTATGTGAAATCTACATAGTGTTATATTAATGTTATCGCTTTTCAATCGAAATATAGAAATTGACAAAAAAATAAAGATTATAAAAACATAAATTAAAAAGCTATATTTTGATGTTTTTATGATCTTTATTTTAAATTAAAGCTATTAATTAAAAAACTAGATTTTGATACAACTAATCCTTTTAAAACAAATATGCTTGAAATATTTAGATAAGTTAGCTTAAATCATGGGTAATTTCGAATTTTTAAAATCAAATAATATTATATTTTTAAGAGTTGCCTTATAACCTGCTTACTTAAAATAAGTAATGTTATAACTTGAAATTACAATTGATATAATTATGTAAAACAGAACTTTGATATACATATATATATATATATATATATAAGCATTTATGCCACAGAAAAACGCGGAACGGCATTTTTATTGAGAAAATAAGACCACTAAATTCAATAAAATGTAAAATATGTGTGTGGTTGAAATCACGCTACTCTAAAAATAAACAATTAGTCAATAATTTTGGATTTAATAATCGCTACAGTTTTTGTATTGACTAATTTAAACGATACATTCCCAGAGCTATAGAATGAAAGGAAAAAACAATTAATTAGTAACATATTTACGAAATAAAAACTAGGTAAATACAGCTCATATAAGCCGATATTCCGTCAGTGAAATGTCTTTGTTAGGGTGACAAAATATAAGATTCATCATATTTTTCTCTTTTCTAAACTGAATCTACTTACGTCTCCAGAATATTAGTTTCAGCCATGTAGCTCATATTAAATCTTTTATAAATCGGACATTTGAGTGAATAAAAGTTCTAGTTTAGTAGATGATGCTAGAAGTGAGTAAGGAAGTGAAGTTGGAGCTGACTCACCTGCATAAAGAAACACAGAGTGAAGGTGAGAATAAACGGTAGAGTGCCTGAGTTGGCCATCTTGACTGGCAGACCGAGGATACCGGTCCCCAGAATCGAGGCAATGGTAATGAAATCTAAACAACATTCAAGATATAATACTAATAGTGGTCCGATGGGTGTACTATATTAATGAAAGAAATTTTAATTGAGTAGGTTAATTATACGTTAATAATTATATAGATAAGCAAGCTATATTTGTGGTAAACAATTTATAAATATATATATAACTTGAATTAAAAATATTGATTTGTAGTTTAACAAAGCTAAAAAATGTACTAAATTAACATAAAACAGTTGGAGAACTCCTGATGTGGTCGTAAATTCCTCGGTGGTGCCTTCGGAGGTTAGAAACACGGCTTTTGTATTTTTGTAAAGGCTAACAATGGCATTTACTAGAATATCTGTTTTGTTGTAAGCAGTGAGTATACTTCTTTCATACAAGATCGATATATAGAGTCAAAAGCCTTGTGAAAGTCGAGAAGCACTATGTACAGATCCAATTGATGGATTTCGGAATCCTCTATCACGTAACGGAGTGCCAAAATTTGTGGTGTTGTTCCTCTTTGAAGTCAAAAGCCATTCTGTTCTTCGCGAAGGAATTTATCCAATTATCGGCATGATACGCTTTAGTAAGATTTCATTAAATATTTTTGCGGTACATGACATGGGAGATATTCCTCTGTCTTTGTTGTTCCCGGTTTTTTAGGAATTGCGACGATTTGCGATAGACGCCATTCTGATAGAGGACGTTTGTCTTCTAGGACTTTATTCATTACTTTTAAAATGTCTGATGCAACAGTTGGAATTCTTAGTGCTTCGAGCGGTACGTTGTTCAGGCTAGTTGCTTTACCACTTGAGGATTCATGAGCAGCGTTTAGTAATTCGTCCAAAGTGATAGGGTTGATATTGAAGTCATTGGATGATGGCAAGAGTTGCTTATGAAATTGCATATCGATTTCTAGAGGCGGAGGAGCATTTACTATGTCAGCGAAAAATTTACAGAAGTTTTTTCTTAGCGTTCTTGTGGGTTTTCTCCGCTTACGTTAGGAACCGACTTCTTCTTTTTGCCAGTTATAGTGTTGACTGCCTCCCATATGGAACGCGTGCCACGATCTAAGTTTGGTGAGATATCAGCAAGTATGTTGTCCAGTATTTGAGTTGCTCTATCAGTGTAAATATTCGAGAATTCAAATGTGGCTTTATCTGCTTGCCTGTTTTGCGGAGTATTACTAATTTAGTTCTGGCGGCTGCGACAGTGTCTGCTTCCCATATGATTTTTTCTGCTGATTTACGCTCGGTTTTTGGTATCGATTTTTAACTGGCTGTTCAAATCGCCTACGAAGATAGCAGTGTGCGTAGCTGTATTTATTGAGTCTTGTACTGAAGGTAGAGTTTTGAGGTTTTCCCTTTGGTGTCTTGAAGAGAGGATATTCATCATTAAATTGCAGTAAAGTAATTTGTGATAAGTCTTCAAACAGTGGCAGAATAGATTTCTAATTTCTAATTCTTGACCTTTCTCTCGTCTTAATTAAAATGTAATCTAGCTGAGCGAGTTTACGAGACTTTTGCAATTTTATTACGCTTTGTCGCTTAGAGCCGATGAAGGTTGCACAATGGTATTTTGATCTTTGAAAAAGTGTTATCCAATCATGTATAAAGAAATAATAACGCATACATAGGCATAAACACATAACGCGTCAAATTCTTAATAAACATACAAACAAATTTAATATTAAAAATATGCAATGAAACAATTTAATATTATATTCATTGAAAATATTGCTATTGTTAGATAGCAATTTTAATATAAGATTATATGTGTATCCACATATTATATATCATGACAGATTTACATACAATAAAAGTGAAACAACTCATCCAATAAGAACACTTACAGCATTGTCCAAGGACAACGTAGTGCCAGCTTGACTTGCTCAAATTAAAAGGAGGCTGCTGAAACAAACACGCATTACTGAATATGTCAATAAGGTGCTCATGTGAAATGAAAAGTAACACTAACGGTTTCTTACTTTTTTCTAGGTTATAACTATAAATAAAAATGTTGAAGTTATATATTTTTAACTACTTTTTAACTAAAAATTAAAAAAAAAACTTTGAAAGTTATGGCACGACACGGAGCTATATTTTAAATCCCTTTTAAAAATATTGGATACGTGCTGTATTGTATGTTATGGAAAACAAAAAGTAAAAATGAAACGCAGTGATGATGTAAAATTGTTTCTAAATAATATTACGCAAAACACTTAAATTGAAATAATGTTATTAAGTATATTGAACAAGGATTACAGTTTCTATTTAAATGTTTATAAAAATATGCACAATGTAACAATACAATAATTTCAATAGAATTATGCCAATTTCAACGTAAGCGTTAAGCAAAGTTTAAAACCCAGAAAGCCTCGGAGTTGAAAAAGCAAAAATATAGTTTTTAAAAGCGTATTGACAAAATACGTAAACTAACATTATTATTAAAGTGTATGCCCACGAAATACATAAGTAACTATCTTATACTAATTAGCTTTTAAAAAAAGTATCCATTAAACAGGTCTCATTAAATATAATTGTCAAAAATTATTTTATATCAATTGAGGCAAAAATATCTACAATCGTAATTTTAAAATTTTAACAACTAATATGTAATTCTTTTTCAACAATATACAAGATCTTATATTGATTTATTGACATAGGACACTCTGCATCCTATTATAATATGTCTAATACGTCATCCAACTTTGAAATAAATCACGTGAAAAGCTCTAAAATGTATGATGCTATTAAATTAAAATAGGTACTATAGCCTCTTTTTAGCATGAAGTATATTTTAGTAAAATATTTGCACTCAGGTCAAATGGCTAAACGTTTAGAGATTGGCATAATTTGGTTCAGTGATTAGGCATTGGACAGTTTTAAATTCGTTTAAATATTTACAGAAAAATTAAATAAACATTAACTAAACACTTTTCACAAATGTCGAAAGAAAGACACTTAAAAGAAATAAAACTTACACGTAAATAACTTTGCTTATAAGTGACAAATATTATTTATATAATATTTGATGCTATCATTAAATACTTGATTACGTTTATAATATTGTATCATTTAAAACTTAAATACTCTTAGTAAGTCAATAAGAAAAATAACATAAGCGTGTTAATGTTATACTTATTTTTAAAAAATTGAACAGCTTTCGCTACTAAAAGAAATACCATACAAATTCTGCATATTTTTATATGAAGGTATACTATAGATATCAATCCAACCAGTAATAAATTGTACTTTATGCTTCTTTAATAGAATCGAATATCGCAAAAGGCTTAGTAATAATTGGCAGTCTAAATTAAATAATGCAAATAAAACATCTTGATAGAATTTTATCTAGTACAAAACTAAATAACTTCACAAAAACTTTAGAAAATGGCGCTTTGGAATATGTCCTACACTGTAAAACGGAAAAGGTGGAGCGATAAACAGAGTCCCTTTGAGAATATATGCTTTTAAAAAGCGAAATTTAAATACAAAAAAAACAAGTTGATTTAGTTTTAATGAAGTAACACTGTGATCTTTTTTAATACCTACATACATAATAAACGATTGTTCAAGAAATACGATACGATAGTTATACAATTAGTGACGAAAATCAATTATAAGTTCTTACATACATACAGTATTTAATTGATTGTAAGTTTAATTAAGTAGACTTGACAGAATAACAACGATAAACATTTGCTGAGTATTCGATATTTAATATTAGAAAAAATAAGACAAACAAGCGAAATCATAATACACAATATATACAGAAACCGAACACAAATTTAGTAGGAGTTAGTATAAGCAACAAAAATAAATTAAAAATACTGCATTCCGAAGACAAGAAACGACAGAGTCAGACAACATGCGTACAGTACGAACGCAATATACAAATCGAAATAATAGACCATTTTAACACGTAAACAGAATATATAAAAGAAAGACTGTATTCAAATATTTTATTCAATTTATAGTAAGCTCCATTATCACCATGATTCCTCTGTCAAAAAAAAAATACACAGATTTGCAACATAACATTACATTCACATTAATAATAGAACATAATTTATGAAAATATTTTCATCCAGTCATATCATTAAAACATAACATCGACTATTCTATTAAAAAAGGACACAAAGGTCTGATAGTTCTCTCCGTGATTCTCTTGCATTTAAAATAAGAACTTTATGAAGCTAGTTAGTGAAAAAGCATACGCCTGCGGGTTTTAAATTTACTTTTACTCTTACATACACCGTATAAATGCACAGATATTCCTCAAAATTATTTTTTTACAGACAGGAAAAATAGTACAACATATCAAATTGGACAGAAAAGAATGCGGTAAAACGCACCATTTTATTCGGGCATAAATACTTTATAACAAAACAAATTGTGTGTGAGGAGACCAAGAGAGTATGCCAAAAGGTGAAATAAGACGACAAAAGAAGATTGGAGTAAAAAAACTTCCTTAAAGTTATGATACAATACTGCTTGGGCGTGAAGGGAAGGGAGGGAGTTAGATAACGACTGAATGATTGTAAAAAAAAACAGCCCAGTACATCTTACTGTTCATTAAAATCGGAACTGATAGTAGGAGAGATTGTATAAAGAATAACTGTAAATGAGTACATTGTCATAGTAATATAATAATATGTATGGTATATAAAGTCCATAATAGCGAAGTTGGTCAGAAGTTGGCAGGCTGGTGAAGGTGTCAGATACATTGTCTCAGGGATCAATAGCTTTGCTGTTGATGAAAAGCGGTCTGGGAGGGCAGTTGTTGCGGTTGATTGGCAGCATAGTCACCAATCATAAACTCGGGGCTGATGTTGAGTGCTGGGACTGACACACCAGTCATCTGTTGTTGAAGTAGCTCAGAGCATCCACCGTTCATTAGACCACTCCCATTTTCTAGGACAACCAACCGAAAATCAATATTACGCCAATAATTAATACACACTTTAAAAGGTAGACCAAATTAATACAAGGCGATTATTTAGTAGTCACAATATAACACTGCACTTTAGTAAGGTATGTAATAAATTATACATAATATATGCATTCTATACAAGATCGTATATTTGATGAAATGGAGAATTTTTACAATATCATTCAAAAAATTGTTTTAACACAATACAAGCTGTCTAAATTGAGATATGGGTATTTTACACGCTATAATATCAGATGATATGTTATACCTACTATTTTTTTTCTACTCTAAATGGTAATTTCAATATATACGATATCTGTAACTATTCATTAATTTTTTTATATCTCAAAGTTACGCTCATCCCTATTAGTCTATAGGTTAGAGTAACATAAATCTATGATATCTTATCAATTACGTCCTATAATTAAGTTAATAAATATTAAAAGCAATATTGCTGTACAAAAAGATAAATTGCTAGGTTAATGATACACTGAAGATATATAGTTATCAAAATAATTTCTTGGATAGAAGTCATAAAAAATAAGGAGTACGTAAAATTGCATCAACTTTACATATTTTTACCTCCCCCGTTAGTGATATGAGATTGTTGATTAGATGTAATAGAAGCATCACTGTTGCCTTGATTAGCAGCAACCAATTTTGAGTAGTAAGCCTCTGTGGGAGAAGAGGTGTGTGTTCCAGGGGGTGGTTGAGGAGCCATACCTGTGTATCTGAAATAGGGATTCTTTAGGTCCAGGGTGTTCGATACCTGACAGTGTGGTTTAAGTTAAAATAAAGGAAATGCATTAGGTATTGTTCAATAAACAATTAGACAAAATAATATCTAAAAATATCATTTGTATAATGAGGGAGTGAAGCCTCTGAAAATAATGGTTAAATAACCACTAACCAAAAATCAAATCAAATTATTAATACCAACAGAATTATAATGCTAAAAATAAACCAAGAGATGATATTCATATTGTATAGTTAAAATATATTCTAGCGATCAAACGAATTCTTGTTTAGTGTTTACAAACAATAAAAAATAATAATTTAATTATGAAAATACCAAAATATAATAAATCACTTCCAATGTGATTTAAAATAACCCCAACTTATTCAATGTACCTCTGAAATAAGCTATTTTAAAGATATACTACTTTCATTAGAAAAAAGTAACATTACAATAAAAAATAATACTAGAAAATTTGTAAATTATTAATTATTAATTAAAAGCTTTTTAACTAAAAATGGAATGATTCATTACAAAATAAAAAGTAGTGTTCAATGGAAATGATGGAACTATAATTTTCGCAAAATGTATAGTAAAAGAACTTTTACGAGTCAAGACTTAAAAAGCAATGGAAATCAGTCTAGTTAACTATACTGTAAAGTTCTGTACAAGTATGACTAGCAATTATATTAACTGTTATAGTTTTGTTATTTCTATGGTATGGGAAATATATAAATTAATATAAAATGTTATTTGTTGTAATCTAAAACGTGTTATTAAAAAGCAAAAATAGACTCCCCGGCCGGGAATTGAACCCGGGTCTTCCACGTGACAGGCGGAGATACTTACCACTATACTACCGAGGAGCTGAACTAATGAAAGTTAAAAATTGGAATGTTTCTAGTGTGTAAATATAAAATTTTGTATACCTTTTGAGAAAGTGTGATAGCAGTAACATATTATCTTATATTTCGTAAAAGATAATAAAATTTAGTTTTATTATTCATTACAAACATTTTAAATATTACTAATAATTGTAACACTGTCGACTGTGTACCTATTAGTATTAGAGTATCAATATAATTATGTATGTATAAGCTTTAACTGAGTTATAATTTAACACTTATGGCGACTGCAAAAACACCCAAAAAGTATTTTGAAAATGACTATTTTATTTAAAATGTATATCCTCAATTGGACAGTTATTTCTGGATTCATAAAATATCAACATAATTTATTTTTTGTAAATTTCAACTAATTTACAGTCAAACCATTACTGCAGATACACATGGACTACTTCAATTAATACATAAATTTAGTGAATACAGGCAGTAGCACATACCTTAGATGAGGTGCCAGGAATTGCCAGCTCAATATCTACGTCATAGGATTGCCTCGTATTTGATTTCATAACAACACGTCCAGTGACCTCTTGGCCTTCCAAAACGAAAAGCGGCGTTTGAAAAAGACATCGAACCTAAATGTAAAAAGATAAGTTGATTAGTAAGGTTTTGTAAACACTTAAAAATATCATATAATTTGCCTTTATTAAGTAGTACCTACTGTAAAGTAATATTGTGTAATGTATTATCAAATTTTTATACATTTATTAATTAAAGTAAAACTGAAAGTAGATCCGTATTTTCTGATGCTCGGTGATATTTTCACTTCTAGATTTTTAATAGATTTATGCTTAATTTGTAATTGTGCTAATTAATATTTATATAGATTCTTAAATATTTGGCAAAAATCTAATAACTATTTTAATTTTATGTTCATTATAATGAGTTCTACCTATGGTATCCAATACAAGTTTAATTGAAAAATTTTATAAAACCAAATAAAAGCCAAGATAATCAAATTCCTCAAGTATATTTCGACTAGTTTCGTCCAAATGTGGACATCGACAGGAAAAAAATATTTTTGACTTTTACTTGGTTATATACAAGTTTAGTTTTTTTACATAAAAATTATAATATTATATATATTATATGCTAAAGGTGGTATTCATTTTCAGTTAATTTGTGTGTAATAATTGTCAAACATTGGTTATAATATTTTTAAGTGCTTGTCATTTTTCTGTGTGATATTATTAAATTCAAAAAATATTTTACATGCTATAACAACATCACTGACACAATTTCGATCTTTAGAAATGTTCCACAAATTTATTGCAAAAAGATAGAATATAATAAAAAATGTAAAAGCCATCAAAACGATTCTTTCTACATAGGATGTCTTTTTCGCCTCCCTACTGCGAGGGAGGCACCACGATAGTGGCCAGGATCCGACAATGTATTAATTATCAACTAAAGGATAGCGTCCAATTTTTTATAAAATACAAGACATACATAATATCATTAACGCTAAAGGATAGAGCGCTATATTATTTTTGTAACAAATCATGAACATTACCGTCTAAAAATTATTACTTCGGGCAACTGTGACTTGTCGTTTACAATTATATTTTGCAACAAGCGAAATTAAACATGTAACATGAAACAAGTGTGCTACATCAAAATCATTCGCAACATGTTGCTGAAATCCAAATAATATATGTATCTTATACCGATAATACAGAGAGAGAGAGAGAGAGATAACAGCCTAATATTAATTTCGAGTATAAGTAGAGTATTCAACTGAAAGAAATCGATGAAAACAATGTTATAGTTAAAAATGGTTTCCAGATAGTATCTTCATAGTTGATGATGATGGTGAAGTACTCTCTCGATTGTTACAACAAGTGGCTCATGCATCTGGACAGCAGATGAAGAGCAACGCAAGAAAGTAAAGTAAGAAGGACCCACCTGATACCAATGTGTGAGCGGTTCCGTAGGTGCAGTTGACAACCAGACCTCGCGCTGGGATCCAATAAAGCCGACATCGAACCAGAAGGCAAGGCCGTGGATAGAGCCACTGGTGTCCACAGTAAAGGTCACAGGAATATCGATTGTCAAAAGATCCTCCTCCCGCGCCGTGAGAAAGTCCACCTTGTAGACATGGGCGGGTGCCACACAGATGCGCACGTCGAAGGTGTCCACAACAGGCTGACGAAAGTATTCGCCTATGGCTGCCTCGCGAAGACTGGACAGGTCTACGCCGTGGAAGGACTATCAAATTCAGGAGAGGCATTGAAAAATTTAGAGAAAATCGAGAGAAAAATCAATGCTCGTGTGTCACTAAGTTAAAGTAGACCTAATTTAGATTGAAAAATGTCGCTTAAAAGATGTCTACTGTAAAGTTTAATCTATACATAATTTCGGTATATAGCAGGCCAAAATACAATCAGAATTTGTAATTGCATATTACAGTAGTAGGACATATTTTGACCAGAAGCAGTAATTCAAAGGGTAAGTATATATTTTATGTAAAAACGTTTGAAGTTTTCTTTTAAAGATAGAAAACCTTTTAAAATATCCTACGATTTTAAAATGGACAGACTTTTAACTTTTTAAACCAACATTTCTAGTGGATTATCCGATTTTCTGCATTATTTCGAATAGAAACATGAAGAATAAAATGAGTAACTAATAATATTTAATAATCATCATAATACGATTAAAAGGTATATTAATAAAATAAAAATACACGTTACGGGTAAAGAGAAACTATAATCTCACCGTTTGATACCAAAAATTGGCCTTGCTTAACTGTTCAACAAAAAGGGCCTCATCAGCAAATGGCGCTATATAAAGGTTGGATACGGTAGGGAACATTTTCCCGTCAGGCCGGAGGAATTTTCGCGCATGGATATAACTCTCCAGCATGCGTTCGTTGAAGAGCATGTAACCCATGGGTTCCGATATGATCAGATCTACTGGCTCTGGAATTTCAGCCTCCTCAACCTTCCCCCTGAAATAGTAGATATATACCTAAATGCATATTATATCTGTTATTAATACAATACAGGAGAAAATTGAATTTAAATAACAGGCTTACTAATACAGGTTTTCAACAAAATTATCATGTACAGTATTTACTTTTACTATATTGATACAGCTTACATTAAAAAAATCAGTCAAGTATTCCTACAATAGATCAGTGTATATCTATATATGTTCAACAAAACACATAATTACGAATGCAAATTACCAAAATGTTTATCAAGTTATTTAAATAACGGGATTTATAATTTTAATTATTAAAAGTTAATAACGAAATTTAGTGCTGGCTGTACCAGTCATTTATCATATGTATCTAAATATAAAATTACAAACAAGCAAAATGAAACAAATATAAAAAATATGTTATGTATAAAGCTACCACAAAAGTAATATTAATAAGATTTTTTATTTAGAATTTAAACATAGAATAGTTTAAATTTTATAATAGCCCCAACATGTTTGTAATTAAAAATATATATGTTACGGAATATTTACGACAAAAAGTCCAAACAATATATTTATGTTCAATGACAACTAAATATCATTCTACTTTTAGATCAGACATCGGTTTGCCAATAAAATTTCCACACTGAAATATAAAAATGATAGCAAATGTCATCATTAGATTGTCGTCTACTCTATGGACTCAACTAAAGGGAACTCACGATATAACAATAATCTTCCCGGCCAACTTATTTCCACGAATCAACTGTTCACAGTGCTCCGCCATATTGCTCGCCTCAACTGCATAGACCCGTCGGGCTCCAGCCTGGACAGCGAAGAAAGAGAGAATACCGGACCCAGCGCCTACATCGACCACTACCTTGTTCTGGAAGTCGGGAATGTTGGAGAGGACAGCACGTTGGTAGGTCGCTGTTCGAATGTAGTCCTGGAGAGTAATATATACTTAGGTGTACTGTAAAAAATAAATGAATAGAGGAAAATATGTTACAATATCAATGAGATAAAAGGGATTGGTTCTATTGAAACACTCGCGGTGCACACCATCCGAACCGTTGCTCTTCCAGTATGAGATGGGCGCGGTTTGTGGGTAATGCTCCTCTATAGTGGACGCCTAAGTTTGGGGACCATGAGTGCGTGGTGGCCGGAATGCGAATACCAAAGCTGCTGGCTTCCCCTAATTTATTATTTTCTTTGACAGTGTTAGGTGATGGAGTTTGCGACGTGAATTTAATGAAGTCCATCCAAGAGTGCTTAACATGGGTGCCGATGGAGTTAGTGGTGACTTCAAGAGTAGCGTTTTGGAAGTTCAATGTACTTAAAGGTTGTTGGAGGGTTGATGCTGAATCATCCCATACTACATCGTAGTAGTCCCACAATGGATCAACTAGGCTAGTGACGAGTTGTTTGCGCTCTCGAGCACCCAAGTATCTAGAGTGCCGTCGAATCCGTGCTCTCAATCGACGTGTGACATTTATGATCTACTGATTCTATTTTAGATTATTTTATACTGTCATGCCCAGCTGAATTACAAATTTGGTCATTTTGATGGATATAGAATCGACTATTAGATGTAAGTTATTAAAAAAAATTACGAGATAAAGTTTACGAAATATAAGTGTCACATCTATAATGACTCATCGAAATTCAGTGTGCGAGCACTGATAAGCAGAGGACGCGAGAATAGCCAAGAGATATTTATTTATAAACGAGTTCGATTTAAATACAAAAGCGGGCCGAACGTAAAATGATTCCGTGTTAGATATCTTAGTTAAGAAGTATTAATTTTCTTATCATTTTAATTGTCATTAATTTGAAAGCTAAAGATTAAACAAATTAAATCATACATAAACAAAAAAATGTATATCTATTATACAAAGAAATTAGCTTAATGTAGTTATAGTCACGTGATTTTGCTCAGTTTTATGATTGGATGTCTGGTCTTACTCCGTCTACGAATTTACATATACTTTTTGGCTGGCTGTTTTGCTTCTATCCACTCACATTTCTGAGTACAACCAACACCTTCGTGAAAAGGAGACACTGGTAGTAGATTTGGTAGCTACAGTCTAAATATGTGGTATTTTTTTAATGAATGTATTATGAGAAATGTAAGCTTATTATAGCTAGAAGATATAGGCTAGATATATCGATTCATGCAATATAGGCATACAAATATTTCTTGAAAAGCATGAATGTAATATATTGATAATAAGTTAATGCATCAACGCCATCACCATTTCTCTTGTGAAAATGTAAGAGCATTTGTATCATTACTAATATATTATAACACTATAATATATATACTAGAAAATACAAATAAGTGAGGTAACTTATATGTAAAGAAAACTCCCATTAAATAACTGTTAATACGAAACGAATTTCGTAATTTTCATATTATGTGATAATATTATTATTACATTGCAAAATGAAAAGCATTGACCTTAAAAAAACATTGTCATGCACAATCGTAAAAAGCATTATCACGTATGTATGTATACAACAACCTAAACGCTATTTATTTTGAAAAGACACAATAAATATTAATTTTTAAAATATGCTAATTATATAAACAGCGCTTATAAGTGTAATAACCACAGTCAAAAACTCTGATTACGTCAAAAAGATTTATGCTCAATTGATAACGACAATATATTAGTTTGAAAGTCCATTCACAAATAGACAAATATAAACAAAAGATTACATTTAAAGTATCTAAACTACCTATAATTTGAACATTACAACCTATCATTGTAAGTAATTTAAAGAATGTACCATTGAGTTAACGAATTGACTCATTTTAAATTTGTGTTTTCAGAGAAGATCTAATATTACCTGCATCATATTCTGCTGTTGACTAAGAAAACTATAAAACTGGAAGTATTGGACGGCTGACCAGTGATCAGTTCTCTTGTCAAAAACAGAGAATTTGTCAACATCTGTGGAGGAGGAAGGAATGACAGCCCCTTTGGCAAGATCTTGGAGCTTCCGCTGGAATGTTGTGAGGTCATTTTCTGTGGGAAAGGTGAGCAAAAAGGATCCGGCATCAGGACAGAAGAGATTCAAACTGCGCCTACCAACTTGACAGGAATCCCAGTTATCGCCTGGCTGTGTAATCTCCTTGATTTGTTGATTATTTCTGTAAGAATGCAAATATCAATGTATGCTATAACATAATAGAATACGCCTAAGAGATAAGTAAAGTATATATACATAAAATTGCACATCAAAAAATGTTATGATAAAACATAACTAAAATTGATGTTATCTAATAATATTAAACATACCAGTAATTATTTTAAAGAGGGTCTAAATTAACCCCAAAATGAAATCATTATTACTAAGATACTGCAAGATATTGAAAAATAAATATTATTAGATATACATCATAGGTTAAATCACATTAGCACTTAATATAGATATTTACTAAATATTTATAACATATAATGACAATTGAATCACTTCATTAACAAGTTGGTCATGAATAGTTTTAATGTTACTATTGATAAGTATGTCCCCCATAAGCATACATTTATGTTTAATAAGATTGTTCAATTATTTTATGTTTGAAAAATACATTAGTTTTTATTTTAATTAAAAATGAGAATAGTCGTTCAATAAATTGAAGAGGATATTCTGTTAAACATATAGACTATTCAAATTGATATATGATAATTATATCAAATATTTTTTAAACAAAATCATAGCAATAAGACGATAATTATTCAATAGATGGTTAGTAATTTTTTAGGAGTACCATTGTTATTATGATACATCAATGGTTAATTTAAAATTTATATAATATATTATAGATGGCAAAATAAAAACTCCCTTTTATTAAAAAAAGTACACCAATTTAATTTAAACAAAGATAATAAAATATTTAACAGAACATTGCTCACTAAGTAAATGCATATACAGACCTGGTTACCATCAATAATAAAAAATTGTACAAACCAATTTGTATAATTGTAGTAAAAACCGATTCATCATAATTATATTCAAACAACAATAATAACACTTTACATTAAAAAACAATATTGAATACTCTTTGAAATATTATGCTGTATTATAATATATATTTAAATTAGATTAAAGAATAGCAGGGTTGCCACTTCATCTGCCTGATAAAATTCCCGACTTATTCCCGGAATTTTCCAGACACAAGACAAAATTCCAAAACATCAACACAATGTTTATTGTATTTAAAGGAAACGCAATATAGTGGTGTGCAATTCGACAATGTACATAGAAAAATTTAGTAAATATATATTAAGTAAGATTTTTAAGTACGTAGCTAGATGTTTGTGGTCATAGATTTGCTTTTGAATATTGTGGTCATATATTTGCTTTTGAATTTTAAATC
>JAYRBW010135801.1:0-37757 GCA_036023295.1 Invenusta paracnida
TCTCCCTTACTTTATCGTCATCACTCTGACGTGTGATGTGTTCAATCTTGTGCCTGTATTGTTTCTCTCCAGTTTTTTTATTATTTTTTATTATTCAATAAAACTGATTCTGATTAATATCTGCCAAAAACGATTTTATAAAATATTTATTTCATAGTTTAAAATTGAAATAAAAACTGATTTTTTACATATTATGTTACTTTCTAGCTACATTTTAAATACATAAGGTTAAAGTTTAAATAAATATACATCAATTAAAGTCTATTAAAAGTGAAAAATATGAAAAGTATATTTTATTATCTTTAATTTGAACCCAGATATTATGTTTTTAATAAAACGAAAGTAACAAAAATCTTAATACAAAGAAACACAAACTTATCGAAAATATTTTTTTGACGCACACTCCAGTCCAAGCGCATAATAAAGTAATTTCGACTGAAAAACGATTGACGAGCAGATGGTTAGAAAAAGCCTATACATGTTAAAGAATGGGTGATATTTAAAAATTGTTCATAGTGCTATATAGTAAATCGCTTTTTAATTGCGATACACTCGCAATTATACTGCAACTGTCAATCATTTCCCGGGATATGATATGGGAACAGAAATTTCTGATGTAATTGGTTTGTAAAACAACTTTACGATAGCGATTAGAATGAAGATTTGTAAATATTAAAGCAATTTCATTGGATAAAAAGGTATATTGTTGCGCCATTCGAAAAAGTGTCTAGTCGCGCGTTCAATCCAATCCAATCCAATCTAATTCTATTGTAAAGTGACTTATCGTTTCACTTATTCTCGTTTAGCCTAATCTGCATTTTGTATAAGAAAAGATGGCAATTAATTATGTAACCGATTTTTGTATCGATTCATCTAATGACTGCGTATCGTTTTACATGTTTCGAAAGCAATAATTAGAGTTCACTCGATAATATACTAGTTCACTACATAATAATTTTTTTTTCGTATAAACGTTTAATTTCGTATAATTTATGGAGACCACAACACATTTGTACTAAGTAAGCGAGAAGGGCAAGTGTTAAGAGTGGAAGATTTTCATTTTATTTTATTTTCTGTCTGCAAAAAGCAAGACAAACTTTACTGGAAGTGTACAGTAAAACAATGCAGAGTGACTGCTGTTACGCACATTGAAACCCCAGTAATAATATACGCGGTGAACATACGCAACCTCCTGATGTTAGCTCAGTTAACCAATAGATTTCGGTAGACGTAGCAAACATTGTCTACGACTACATCCTTTTAAATCAACGAAGAAAGTTTTTGCAGACGCTCTTCATGGACAAGTAAATGGTGAGCAGATGATGAATGCGCTACCGAGCTTCAAAAAGCTCAAACAAAGTCTGTACCGAGCAAGATCAACTACAGTAGACTGACTACCACTTCAGAGCAGTAGTTACTTTAGAAAGTAAGTGGACAAGGACGAAGGACGGACGGAATTTCATTTTGGCGGTATCGATGACTGGTTTATAATATTCGGTACTACCAAAAACCTCCATTATATATGTGAGTTAGCATAATCTGGATGGATGGTTAAGTTAGACCCATAAATGTTTTCGAAAACATTTTTAGCCCATTTCAACATATTGGGCGCAATGACTCCTGCATGTGTTGCTGTATTACCTTCAGAAGAACAACAAACTTATATTCGCTTCATGACCCTTCAACGGAAAGAATATAAATTTCAGTCACAAGTTGTGTGTATTGACATCGAAACGGCTATTATTAATTTTATTGGACAAACATTTCCAAATACTCGTTTTAAAGGTTACCATTTTAATTTTTCGAAGGCTATCTATAACGAAAATTTCAGGATCTTGGTCTCAGTAGGAGATACACAGATAATGGTGCATTCAATTGTTTTGTGAGACGAGCATAAGCCCTTCCTTTACTTATACATACCCCGAGCTGAAGTCGATGAAGTTTGGTTACAAGCTCTGAACGAAGTAGACGATCAAATAGATCAAATTTTGATAGATTATGTGACCAACACTTGGGTTGATACGGTAGTGGCCCGCTATCTGGTCAAGATCCAAACGCAATATATTAACATAGAGAGAACAATGACAAATAATCACATAAAAGTCTGAGATTCTACTATGAACGGCAAAATGAATTGTACACACCCAAATATCTTTGCTTTAATCCAACTTCAAACTGAACATGACCAACTGAGATTGCTACATGCTGGTGCGGTGTAACATTAATTTAGTAATATTTAGACTACATGATTGGCTGCTCTGAATGGAGAACAACAGTGGGAGGGGAGGGGGGAAAAGCTGATGTATGTGTGTGTTTTTAAGTGCAAGTTAACTTACATTATAGAGATGAGCTTAATCAAACGTGGATATTGATTGCGATATTAACAGTATGCGCGAGCAGCGAAACTTATAATAACAATTAACCGTATTGTTTCAGTTCGATTTCTAAGTTTATTATGTATTTTAGTTTGCGGATGAAGGTTGCTTCTTTGGCTCGTAATGCGAGAATGCTGTATCTCTTGTCTATTACGTCGAAAACGAAGGAGCTGTCGTGCAATGTTAGACGATGCTTCTGACTGAGAGCTGAGGTTTGAGCGTATGAGTTTTTTAGCTCTAATATGATGGGGCCTTATAGAGCTGCCGATATAATAAAGTTGGCAATTCTGACATGTATTAGGCAGATATAACTCAGACAGCTAGCGAATTGTTTAGTTAATTTTAATCATAATAAATACGTAAATTACAGCGTATACACCAGCCTCTTCACTTACTTTTTTATATGAAATAGTTTATGCTTTTCAAAAATACAAATGGCAAAATACCATGCTAAACTAAGTTTAGTCTTTTTCATATTTCATGTGAATAGCATTAGGTGAAATTAAATTTGGTGAAACAAGATTAGGTGAAACAGGAAGTCACTGTCATATAATTTAAATATATAGGACATTTGCATAGCAACCTCTTATAAAATCAATTAATTAAAGTTGTGCATTTTAATTGTATGCAATTTTCAAAGCATAATTTGTGAAAAGAATATGACAGTTATCATCGTTTATTTCGAAAATTTCAATGAAAATATAATATTTGTATATACATATATATAAAATAATATACATTGTATTTTACATCAATTTGTACTTAGGTTAATATACCTATAATCAAAAAGGCATTATTCAAAAGTTAAGTAAAATTTTAGTACATTTTCTATATAATTTTATGAACAATACTTTTCACATTAAATATATCCCTATCCTGTTGATATTTTCACTAAATTTTGTTAAGTTAACTTTGCTGATTAATAGCCACAATAAATATGTATACTTTTTTGTGTATGACATCTACAGATTAAGCCGTAAATAAACATCAATCATATATAATATTATAATAAAACATTTAATTTAAACACGATTATTTTAAGAATTAATTAAAAAAATTGGTTAAATAATGTTTTTGTTCAAAGCCAAAAGTCAATTATACTTAAGTATATTATTTATAAAAAATTGCGAAAATATTAGTAGTATAATTTAATTATATGATCAGATAAACACATACTATATACATTTTAGAATATCTTAATTTTTGCATGCATATTATCAGAAATAGAATCCATTATTTTAGTATTATTACGACCTTGCGAATATTCGTACGACTGATGTAGAAATTTGATCTTACGACCTAGTTGTGAAACGAATAAAGAATGATCATAAGATCATTCTTTGCTAAGAACGTTCGTAAGATCGTTTGGTGAAACGGGCCTCTGTTATATCAGATAATTATTTCAATCTGACAATATATATGTAATTATATACCGAATATTTTATAAGTCTGACCCCATTTTTAGATATCGATGAAAGAGCGATGAATAACTTATGCACATGGACACGGATTTACATGTGTTTATGAAACTCCACTTTTGAAAAGTGGATTAACAACATTTAGAAAGCTATATAACATTTTCTTTTTTGGACTGGGCAAATTAGTTAGGAGGATTGGGAGCAGAGGAGCTGCCAGAAATGTATCTACGCGATCAGTTATACGCAAAAATTCTCATTAGACTCAGATTATTTCTGGCGATATGTGTCGAAATATCAGATTATATTAATCAAATTAAATAGCTCTCTGTATTGAGAATAAATGTTACAAAAATTACTGAGTTTTTTTTAAGGATTTCAATAAGTTTCATAGTGGGGCATGACTTATGAAACACTACGTACACACATATATTGTTATTAATGAAGTATAAATAATATTTAATGTTAGATTTTCTTTTCTGCATATTTTAAAACAATTGTGTACGAATCCAACAATGGTAAATCAATACTCATACATGAGCAGAGTCAAATAATATTTAATGCAGATAATAAAGAGTGCAAAACTAATTTTGTATTCGTATCCTCTCTAAATATACGTATAACGCCAAAGACATTCCCCAAATGCAAACACCCCCTTCTGATAACCCCTTGATGTATATAAATGATCCATTCCTGCAAGTTAATCAAGAAAGCATTACATGGTGTTCAAGAAAGGAATAACAAGGTATGCATGCACATAGTTATAAGAAAAGGTAAACGAGTTTTCTCACAAATTTCAGGAGAAGTCTGAGCTTTGTTTAACTTGGCTCATCGGAGCCCAGCAGTGTGTTGCAGACTTTACCGCCGATATTCAAGGGTTTGTTTATTTGAGCAAACATAGGAACTAACTACATATAATATTCTAATATGCAATAATAAGAACATTAGGATGTGTTAACAGAAATCATGTGTTTTTTGGGACACTAGTGATAAAATTATAAGTTTTTTTTAATTTTGAGTTAAAAATGTATTTTATTTATTATTAATATGCACAAACAGTTCAAACAAATGTTATATATTATGTTCTATAGTATATATATATATATATATACATGCAGCCAAATTGAAAAGAGTGTTTATACTTCAATTATATACAAAACATTATTTATGGTATTCTTTTATGAACTACGCATAAAACATAATCTTCAGATATCTTAAGAACTTTAAAAGAATTGCACAGCGACTTGCATCAACTGAGATTTCAAAATATAAGTTTGACATTTTTGTAAGTTTATGAATATGATTGTAAATATTTATTTTTAAATTGAAAAGTATTACACTATATATACAATTTGACATATATATATATTTTATTAGGCAACAGGTACCTAACTCAAATTACCTACCATTTTATGAATCTTTGAAACCTACAAACCTACAATAATCGATAGCGCAGACTTAGCCATAAAGAACACGTCAAATACATAAAACAAAAATGCATTTAAAAAGACTTCACTGGCTACGCGTTTTGAAAAGGATTAGAGTCGACACAACACCACTTAGAAAGGTTTACCTTAGCATGATAAGGCCGATCCTTACTTATGCGGTAGAAGCATGTTATGGATTTTTATATGCAACGTAAAGAAAAAGATTGGAACGCATTCAACGCATCAGCTACAAATACATTCTGCCTGAACTTACGTACAATGCTTCGAGTGAACAACTGTGCGCTTACCTACGGTTAAAGACTACATAGTTTTACAAACCAACAAGATGCTCGGTAAGATCCAGAACACTGACCATCCACTTCATGACAGACTCCCTAAAAGACGACAGGAAATTAGCCAGCGTGAGACAAGGTCTGCAGAAAATTTTGACAAAGAACTGTGCAGAACTGAAAAGCGAAAATCTACTTTTTCCCTCTTGTAATTGAATATTATTAACTCTATTTTATTCTATGTTGTAACAATCTATGTTTGAATAATTCTAAAGAAAACTTATTCAGCCTCTGGCTTTTTTTCTTTTAATAAACTTTACTTACTTACTAACACAAACCTCACATCGTATTTATAAATGTAGCACTATGATAAATTTCGTATTATTCAAATTAAGGGTGACTACATATAATGTACTCATTTATAGCTTATAAGAATGTTATTTTATTCAATTATATCATATATTTTAGGCAATTGAACTGAGAGTTAATACTTAAAAAAAGGAAACACAAGTTTAGACATCAATTTATTTGTATCCTTGAGCTATAAGATTCAAGGTCTTTTTGAAGAGTAGATTCTGTTGATTAATAGTTTGATCAACAATAACAATACTTTATGCACTAATTAATTGTGAATTATTCAAATCCAGTTTAGTTTTAATGTATAAATACATTATGTACACATAGTTCTGGATTAGGCATACTAATAGCCACAATCTCCCGAAGGCGTAATTTCTAAGAATTAATACATTTACAAAGAATAGAAAACAAATATATATTAACAAAGAATTTAACTATGGGAATTGTATAAATGTTCCTATTTATTACACAAAGTTTAATAGACCGAAAAATTATTTAAAATTAAAACAGAAATATTAACACTATCATACCGAATTCTTTTGTGTTTCCATATCTCATGGGAGAGACTTATTATTAAGTATTTAAAATTAAAGTATAATATATAAAATATGATATATATATATTAATATAAAGTATTAAGACTTTCGTATTAAGACCCTCCCTAATTTTTTTAACTTGTTGGTGGAAACTTTTGCATGTAGTTAAATACAAGGCTGTTTTGTAAGATTTTTCAAAAAAATTCGCATCTTATATGATTTATTACATTTGTAAAAAGATTGGGTTAGTTATGAAATCATCTTTCTATATTTTATTTTATATTGGCTATTTTAAATTCACATGCGCATTCACTTAACTTTGAACTGTTTTTGTGGGCAATCAGGAGACGTAGATATATTTAATAAAGCTTGTGGTAGAATATTGCTTGAACACTCTTGTGCTGATGTTCCTTCATAAAGACTTTATCCTTGATTATGATAAAAATGTTGATTGCTTGGCAACATGCATTTCAGAGGAATGTTTTTTATTAACCCCTTTAGTGAATAAGCTTCGTTAAACAGTTACACCTTGCTCACTTGATTTGAAATCCAATAATTAAAATGTGTAATGCTTACCATCTACTGTATATTTTTATTTGATTTTGCACATTTTTAAAATTAAATGAATTTTATATTTTTGTAATAAAAATACAAAATAACTGGTATAGCTAATGAAATGTATATAATATCAATTAACTATATTTGCATATATATCCAAACTAAACTAATGTTAAATCTGTTTTTTAGGTTTCAATAAATTTATAAAATCAAGCATAACATTTTTTGACTTTTTTTTTAAATGCGTCATTTTATAAAATCTGGGATCCGCCTTGTTTGTTAAATAAATTGAATAATATATATAAAAGTATGGGAGGCTATAGACATAGTCATTATCTATTACTTAAATATAGTATAAATAACATTTCTG
Organism: Invenusta paracnida; assembly: GCA_036023295.1. NCBI lineage: Eukaryota > Metazoa > Platyhelminthes > Proseriata > Coelogynoporidae > Invenusta > Invenusta paracnida. Next base: position 7,329 of record JAYRBW010135801.1, read on the forward strand.
AAACTTTATTTTTTAAAAGATGTCATCGAGTAGTTTCAAATTCAAAACTCTGGGTAAACCAGAATATTTTGTTTTAATATCTGTAAAAAATACTTATTATGTGCATATGCTACTGACAATTTAATCAAAGTAATATAGATGATATATGTCTAATGATAATATCAAATTGACATTTAAAGTAGCCAATGCAATTTTTCAAATATTAAAAAATACGGGTTAAACAAAATTTATTATAGTAAACATATTATTATGAAGTTTATGAACATTTTAGCCCTATCCATTCTCCCTAATTTTTCTATGATTTTTAAATAAACAAATGGACCAATATAATCTTTTATGACTTTTCCAAAAAATAAAGCTTACAACTTTTAGCGCCAAATTCGTTATACTTGTGACCCAAATGAATTGTCACGTGACCATACCCTGCAAATGCACCTGTTTTTGTTAAAAAATTAGCAAACAAATAATTTTACATAAAAAATGTATCTGGAAATGAAAAATTCAGATTCAGGTAGGTAGCAATAAATGTTATGTAATTATTCACAAAGCAAATCGAAAATGATAAAAAATATACCTTTTTACTTATTTTAAACCATTTTTCTAATAAATATTTTTTTGCTTATCTACATGCAAAGTTGCAAAACTCTACTCTATTACGAAGTTAAAAAATGTTAGGGGGGCCTAATGAGCACACACCCAACCCCCTCCAAGAAATGAATGTGCAAATAAGATTATATAATAGCAGTTTTGAACTATATTGTAACTTTTTAAGATTGATTAAGCTGGTCAAATCATTAAAATGTTGTATCATATTTCATGTTTCATTATGAAAGTACATACATTTCTTATTAAGTTAATAAAAAATAATTTTTCAAATGTATATATATTTATACTTTATCATAAACTTTATGTAATATTTAGTATTTTTATATGCACATTACGGACAATTAAATTACTCTTTGTTTTTTCACTTCCTTTTTTTTCACTTCATTTACTATAGCCAGATCAAAATAAACATTTATAAAACAATATTCTTAATTACAATTGTGAATTGTGAATTTAGAATTTATTCTTATTAAAAATAAATTAATAAAAAAACAATTAAAGTCTACTGATTCTTCCCACAGAATTTTTAACGTGTGAGTAAATGGTGTCACAAATATATGTTTGTGATGGATATAAATATTAAGTATAGGTACTTGTCTTGCCAATTTACTATTTCTTTTTATGGTTTACAATTCAGTATTAAATTTTAATCCCAATAAAAAATTTTTTTACGAGCTTTATGATACACCTGTCATTCTGAATACCTTTGGAGTCAAATAATTCTGCGGGATATTAGGAGCGAATCTAGACAAATACTTTAATACCAGTTGATTCCTCTATTACGAAAGATATTGGTTACAAATGCATTTCTCTTTAAATAATATATAGATAAGTAATTTGATATGTAAATTCAATGTAACAAGATTATTTTATCATAACAAAAATGTATAGAAACATTAAATATTCATGATAGTATGATAATTCTCCACTCCTGCTATTTATACATATACGTAATACACTTACTTCTAAAAGTATGTGACACCCCCTTAAAAAATAATAGACATGCAAGTATATATAGGGGAAGGTAAAAAACTGTAGCATGACATTTTAATTCTAATAAAAAATCTTTTTTAATGAGTTATATGGTACACCTGTCATACTGAAAACATTTGGAGTCAAATAATTCTGCGGGATATTACGAACGAAGCTAGTGAAATACTTTTAATACCAGTTGATTCCGCTATTGCGAAAGATATTGGTTACAGGTGCATTCATCTTTATATAATATATAGATAAGTAGTTTGTTAGGTAAATTCAATGTAACAAGTTTATTTTATCAGAACAAAAACGAGGAAACATTAAATATTTATGATAGTATGATAATTCTCCACTCCTGTTAGTTATACATACATAATACATTTACTTCTAAAAGTATGTGACACTCTCTTAAAAAATAAATAGACAATTATATATAGGGGAAGGTAAATAAATGTAGCTCGAAGAGACCATCAAACTACTTTAGCATACTTCTGGGACAGCTACCCGGTTCGGCACGAAGACAAAATTACAGAGGTGTCACTGAACTATGCCGATATAATTAATTTCCTGGAGTTCATATAAAGCTTAAAAATCGTAGAATGTGCAGTTTTGAGAACAATTTTACTAGAGCCGTGATATTGCTAATTTATTTGTAAGTAATGTTTATGCTTGTGCTTATAGTTTTACGTTTTCATATAGGTATTTTCGCGCAATTTACTCTTAAATTGGGGAATGCAAGTAAAATAAAATATTTTGACTGAGTAATGGAAATAAGTTGATAGATGTTTGGAGATATAAATAATAACCATAAGCCATTTATTTATTCTTACTATGTGAAAAATGTATATCATGCTTCTATGTTTCTTTTTAATTTCTTGAACATTTTGTAAATAATAACTCGTATTTAATTAATATATAGATAAAGGAGAAAATAATACACACATGTTTGATAACACTGAAAATATAAAATTAAAAGAATTTTGACGGAGAAGATTTAATTAAATAAATACATATAAATATAAATATATATTAATTTCAAATATGTATTACTGTACATTTATTCCTATAATAGAGAATAAAATATAATCGTTGTTTTAAGATCTTACGTTTTCTTTTGAATTGCTTCAAATACATATAATATATTTCTGAATAATCAACAAATATTGAAATTATGTTATCTTTATCGGATATTCTATAAATATAGATATAAAAAGTATATAAATACGAAAATTTGTTGAAAGAAAAATTGCGATTGCTAATACAACAAATAACAATAATTAGGTATACAAATATATAATATAAAATATATTGGTATAACTATGATTATAATTATAACTGTAAATATTTATACTACTGTTTTTTAAATTTCCTCGAGACGTATATAGACTAAATAGTTTTGTATATTTTTCTGTATTATTATGACTATATTATTAACTAAAGTCTTCAAAACTAAATAATCATTCAGAAATTTATTGAAAATACGTTAAAAGGTTTAGGTATATCTTAAAATCTATAATCTAAAAATAATTAATTTTAATATTGGAAAATATTTTTTCTTGAAATTTGATTTAATTTTGACTTATAACCTGTATAACTTACTGTAAATATAAGGATTAAGAAAAACATAAATAAAATGGTAATGAAATATTGCTAAAATATAACAAAAACGTTAACAAAGTCTACTGTAAAGTTAATATGATTAGTCATAACAGTACGTAGTTAACTTTTTGTCTTATTGTCTCTTCAAATTAGAAATATATTTTCAGTACAATAGATACTCTTGTCATACTCGTACCTAAGTTAACAAATGAACAATGTCTAACTTCTAACTTCTGAATAAAATAATATTTCCCCTTGTGACGAAATTCAAGTAGGCAATCATTCCAATTTTTTCTTCAGCTATATGTGTATGTACATGTAAGGAAAGATAAAATCAGGAAAGTCTCATTTTTCATCTAAACTAGTATTGTGGATTTGGCGGGGGTACTGTACGACCAATTGTTACATTTTTAGGTCATTTATGTGCACAACGAGAGTTTTGCCTCAAAATACCTCTTATTTGGACAGGTAATACCTAGAACCGAGGTTAGCATGGTAGGAAAAAATGATAACTTATAACCTGTTTGCGTATAGAGCAATTAGCCAGGCGTAGAGGACACGCTTTCAAGCTTGACTTGAACATCGCATGAATATTTAATTGGTTAAAGGGGTAGTTTGTTTTATCCATTATACACACAATACCAGCCAAAAGTATTCTCCAAAAATAAATTCTGAAATTCTGGCTCCCTCTTCATAATATTTATTTTGCCTATATAGTCACATATGTATGTATATAAATATAAATAAATATACATTTGTCGAGCGAGTTGTGTAGAGGGCATTTATATAGTTTTTAATTGGAGGACCTATAGACAACGGATAAGCTGAAGAACATCAACTTGAGATCACCGAAGCATTCCATCTCGTTTCGCCCAGTTTCCTCCCAAAACTAATACAACATACATATTTGCGATGCTGTAAAACTACTAAACTCTTCTTGGTCCACTGGGACCTGCAACAGAAAAAAAGTATTTCAGCTTTCGGGTAACAATAATGAATAGTATGCTATAGAATAATAGTATGGGGATAACTGCCTCTATACATTGTATTTGGCGTTCACCTCACGAAGTCTTTTATAAAATGTATATATGAATAATGGGAGCTACGGAGAGGAAGATATATAGCAGCAATATGGGTTAAAAGAAATACACTTCTAATTATAAATATAATTATATAACTATAGTTTATTTGATAAATCCACCATATTTCTTTTATATATATTCCAATTACCTTTTTAAAGTTTTGTCTAATGAATTTGATAACAGTTGAAATAAAAATATTTGATACGGACAGAAGATAGATTTATATAAAATCTACTATTACATATAATTTGCAATGGGTATATAATTAATATATCGATTATACCTACATAATTCTAAATACTCGTATATTTATATTTTTAATTACAAAAAGCCTCAAAAATTGCAACTAATGTATATATAATATGATGACAGAAAAATAATTTATAGAATATTTAATATTCTCCGTTTTATATTTATTGACTTAATGACTTAATGAATTATTGACTTCGTCACTTTTTCACAGAGAAATTTATTTTTACAAATATTTTGCGCTTACTTGAATAATCGCGTTACAAGGTATTATTTGAAATGTTATTCGTTAGATTAAAAATTAAGTAAGTAATATTTTTATGAATATATAATACTAAAATAAATATACTATCTCTCCCTTATTAACAATAGTTAGCTATATAGATATAAAAACTAATATTTAATTTATTCTGCGTTTATGAAACCCGCATAATCATCCAGCATAATTCACAATTTATATACATTATACATATATGATTTAGCCTATATATACGTCATAGAGGGAATATTAATAAATGTTGGAAAGTTTTTCTAAACGTCTTTGATGGACATGTTGATAATAAGCATGTATACACATTTGTATATAAGCTTGCATTGATTCAAATATGGTTTTTAATTAAAATGAATGCAATAAATAAATATATGCATGTAATTATAGTATTACCTGCGATTATTTCACTTACAATTTAATATAAATAAACCTTTTATATATATCAGATATAGAACGTCCGTTTACTTTTATGAATGAAAATAATTTCCATTTCTTTTTGTACTAAACGTATAGCTGTGTTTATATATATATATAATATAATTTTGTTGAATTAAATGTAAATATTTAATACAATGTAATGAAGTATTAAATTAAAATATTAAATTTTCAAACGATTCTATAATTTACATTAGACTATATATAAAGAAATTATAATACCAAATTATACCATTATTGTTCTAGAAATAGTGTCTTAGTTTTAACCGTTTTAACCGTTTTAACCAGTGGAATAAAGCCAAACAGGCTTTTTCAAATATTCGACTGACACAGTTGCCATCTGCATGGACGAGGGAAATTAAGTCGGGTCAAATAGGGGTTTGAACCCGTAACAGTCAACTTTATACTATCAAAACCATCTCGTCCCCATTATTAACGCACTATACTCTAATATACAAAACAAGGTGCAAAGCAATAAACAATTATATACCAGGAAAGGCCCATTCCCGCAATTTTGCAGTGATTTTTAAATCAACAAATGGAGAAATATAAGCTTTCTTGACATGAAAAATAATAAGGTTTTGCAACTTTTAGCGCCGTATGCACAATCAAAGATGCACAATCAAAGATGCACAATCAAAGATGCACAATCAAAGATACACAATCAAAGATGCATAACACAAACACACCCTAGAATGCAATTCTTTTGTAAAAATGTACAAAATAAATATTTTTATAAAAATGAAAATTTCTCTTGAAATCGATAAAATTTTTATTCTGGTACTAATACATTTCCTGTGATAATTCATAAAGTTCAATAAAAATAAGTTTTCTTACAAAAGACATGAGCTTTTCATCTCAAAATTTGGTTAGGTTTTAAAAATAATTTTAAAAATACATATTTTGACCTATTTTTATAAAAATATTTTTGACAATTTTTGAATGGAATATGTTTCAAAGTTCTACTTCATTAAGATGTTTAAAAATTACAGGAAGACCTAATGAGCTAATGGAATATTGATACTCAAAAAATCCGGGAATGGATAGGATTAAGATATATATTATCTGTTACTTACTCATATATATACTTACTAAACATGTATTTTTATTCATAGTAGTTATATTTATTAGTACTATATATGTCATATACCTATAGTACTAATAAATATAACTACTATGAATCATACTATCATCACTCGTTATCATAATGATCACGTACTATAAATAAAAACATTCAACATAGAACATAATAGTTTATTAAATTCCTGGATAAGTACATTTATATTGTATTATTTCTCGTATATTGTATAATTAAAATATAATGGTGCAACATAATTACAAAATTGTCATATATATAAAAATGTACTCATCCAGGAATTTATCGTATATATAATGTTAAGTGGCGTCCATTGTTTTCGTCTATTCGTTGAACACGTGTCAGTGATCAAAGTTTCTCTAAATGCTAAGACTCGGTTTAAGTATCCTATATGGAAATAAGTGGGTATTATTTTAAAACATTATATTTATTCTAAATTCTAAAAAGTTGGTAGCAAAACTTATTTAGAAGATTAGCTTCTTTGGTATATCCATCATTCCTCCTCATTAAACGATATCACAACATACATTCCCAAAGGAACTCGTGCGCAACACTAAAGACCGGTGTCTTCTTAGATAAAACTCGACATTGTTTCTCTCATACATACACACAACCGTAGATATAAGCCCTTGGCCCATTACTTATAATGTCTAAAAAGTATTATTTAAATCTATCTTGTCAATACAAAAACAATAATGTTTGGCAGAAAATCAGACCTTCATTCGACACTATTTGATTTGAAAACTATTTCGGCTCGTACATAAGTGGCCACTACGAGAGTCTTTGACTCTTGAGTTTTCAGAAGTGTGATTTAAGATATTTGGTCACATGCAGGACTCCTTAGAGAGAGAGAGAGAGAGAGAGAGAATGAAAGAGAAAGTTATTATAATTCATTTCTCTCCCCTTTTCTATACAAGCCTCGTTTTCCGTTCCCCTATCATTTTATTCTGCCCCAAAAACTCATTCATCAATGTCCAAGGCTGGTCATCCGAATACACGGGCCCTCCTGCTTGCTTGGATGACCAACAAGTGATGGATTTGAAGGCCATTTAGACTGTCGTATACCACAATTCTGTATAAGGTGTCCTCTCAGTGGCAGCCGTCAACAAATGGACAGATGGATGCTGGAGGACTGCTATTTAAAGGTTCGCCTTTTAACATCATTATGTACATTAAGTTGTGCAATATTTGTATATGACGATTTTATAACATTTAGTGGGATCTTATAGCTGAAGGATATGCTTATATCAATTGTTAATATTGATAATGATGAGTGATCAAAAAGTTTTTTCTGTAAGAAGTTATGCTTGCGCCGAAAACACAATTATGGATGCACCTACATATATGTCACAATTACATATTCAAAAAGCGATTATCTTTAAATGAATTTTTGTGAAATGAAATAGCATAATTTAAAATATATATTGAAGGATTAATGTATGCAATAATTTATTTTAAATATGATTCGCATAAAAGTTAAGAAATGTAAGTTATACCTACTGTCAATTATATGTGAGTCTACATTAATCGTGTGTTCCACATACAGTCAAAAGTATAAGTATATCACATCGGGTGGTTATATCGTTTAGATATAAGTATTTGTATTAATGTTTTGGTTATAACTTATAGTTTTGAATAAAAAGAAAAGATTCTTAATATGTATGCGAACAGATAAACATGCGCTAACATCAAAACATTATATAAAATTCATATAAAACTAATTTTTGAGATTATAGTTTTTGTGTTAAGGTATTAGTAATTTATAAGATACCACATAAATATATTGATTAAATATGTATCAAAAGTATTTAACAAAATAGTATTTCCAATACTAAAATATGGTACTGGGGGTATATGCTGTTAGGATTTTTGCAATTGAACGGCATTTTCCCTAGCGCCACTGAAATAAAACCAAACAGGCTTTTTCAAATAAAATTCGAGACACCGTTGCCATTGATCTGCATGGACGAAGGAAATAACGAAGTAAAATAGGGGTTCGAACCTGCAACAGTAAACTTTATACTATCAAAATCACCTCGTCCCCATTATAAACGCACCATACTCTAATATATACGAAACAAGGTGCAAAGCAATAAACAATCATATATGAGTTTATAGTTATAGCACTATATATGCATACATATAAACCATTGGCAATCATCCGTGGAAAGTATATATTATGTATAGGTACACCATAAATAAAAGATGCTTTTGACGCAGGTATATTCTGTACAGTGGAGAATAAGACGATGATCATGAATTGACTTTGAAGTCATCTCTATATTATTTAAGTTATTTCAGTGTATGCTTATTTTAAGGTGACCATTACAAATCCTTCCCGCTTCAGAGAATTTCTTGATTATTAATGCATAATTATCGGTCGATTCTTGAACGGTGGCACGCATTTTCTGGGCTTATTTCCTTTTCGCTTCGGTGAGTATATTGAGTGATTTTTATTATTAACTTATATGTTTGTTGTAAATGTGAACTATGTAATAAGCCGTTGCGCATTATGCCCCATCATCTCGTGCCTGTTTTCTGCTAGATATTTTGAATTAGGTTGATTACCTCACTGATTGATTATTATGCATATAGGTATATATATCATAGATATAGATTAACTATAATATTCTATATAGTATTTATTTATAGTATATTTATATCTATATGGTATATATATACTAATATATTGATGTATAAATATATAATTATATGTAAATTTCTATTAAGTACATTATCATTTATATATATGTATTGTCTAATATTTAATTGTTTTACTCGTATATATATAATTATTGTTTATGATTATAAGGAAGTCTGCTTGGCTATAGTCCCAAATATATATTTTTAATTAAATCAATAAATCAAAATAATTAAATTTCGAAACAATTTGTAAACAATCTATTAATTTTATATGCTAAATCTGCAAAATATATTAATTGTTATTCAAAATTATTATATAATTAATATGAAACAATATGTAAAAGTTAATCTATATATACTATATGTTGTTTGGTGTTTCATCATTGATGTTTCATTTCATTGTTTCAATTCTACATGTATTCTCAATTATACATTCAATGTATATCATTGTTGTTGCCACTATATTATATTTAGTGCCTAACAGCTGCACGATGAAAAACACATTAATTAATAGCTAAATATTTTTATAGGCGATCTATTAATTACATAAATTTTTATTTGTACTATTTGAGATATCGTATACGGTAGTATTTACTCCTCCAGCTTAAACTGTGAAGAATAAGCTTAATTAGTTAAGATATTATAACGTTAATTTTACAATATGAAATCTGACTACTATAGCTCCACGAATAATTTGTTTTTAAATAAGTTTTTTAAATCCAATATCTGAATATAAGTCAGAGTGTTATAACTTTGAAAGACATGCTGTGTATGATATGTATATATATGTTCAAAACTACATTTTATGGTTTTCGAATAGAAATAAATATTTTTCTATTATTATTTTATTGCTTATTTTTTTGCTAACTCTCAACTGATAACTTTTTAAATAAAAAAATGGAAATTGTTTTACTTCCAAATTTTGACCATACAAAAAAATTATTCAACTGTCTAGCATTCGTACACGTTATAAATTATAATGTTTGAACCTGCTATTTGGTATCTAATATATGGCAGACTTATGACAGTTTTCAATTCTTGTGACTATTTGATACTATAATAATATAACGATTTTTGAGCAGCCTCTCTTGACAATAAAGCTGTTAACATTACTTTAGAAGACGCCACTAGCAATTTGATAAAATAAGAATGCAAATATATGATATTATGACAGATATATGACTAAACTTAACATATATGTATTTATATATTAATGCAAATTTGACATATATTCTTAAGATATATACTTGCTATAGACAAGTATACGACTATAACAGTGACAATTAAATGTACACAAAACTGTATTATTACTGATGTGCAAGAGCTGAGACTTAAGATTATGTAGAGTTAAATGCAGAGTGGATATCCTTTTGGTGTGTCTCGACCTCAACAGTTGAATGGTGATCCAAAAGACAATTAATGAATGATGTTATAGCTATGAGTACCTATATAATGTGCGTATAACTTTCTATGTAGATTATGTTTAACAATGTGGGAGCCCACACATTTCACTTATTGTGAGTTCTTGATGCCGCCGTATAGTGATTGTATGTAGGCCCCAAAACGATTCAAGGCCAGGGTTACAATGGCGATGTAAAGATAAACCGTGAAATCATTTTCCTGCATTTTGCCGTTTTGCTATAATATACAGAAGAGATAATGTTAAATATAAAGGTACTGGTTTTCTTACTATCCAAAGGAGTATATGTATAATAAATTATGTTATTGGTACACACACCTATATATGAGTATATATATATATATAATATGTATATAATAATGTGCATCTTTGTTTAGTTTTGGTCAGTTCCATAATATAGAACGATATAGGTACATCTACTATTGAGAATGGTAGGTGGGGGTGGTTTGGACAATGGCGGTGAGCGAGGTTGAAGAATTTCTTGTAGGTTATAAATCTTGGCAACGCTTGACTGGATGTAAATAGAATACCGTCCTAAAACGACAGTGGACACCTTACGTTGTGCTTCAGAGCCGATAATAATTCTGTCTATTCTGTTTAATACGCTTTGAAGACATTTACACTTTTTCAATACTACCTATATAATATAATGTGTAAGTGTTTATTTGTGCTGCAATCAAGGTAATGCATCGGTGCAAGCAGTAACAAGGTGCCTAATTGAAGAAAATCACTAAACCGTATCGAACGTCATCAATTATTATTGTTATTATTACTATTGTAAACAAGGTGTTGGATTGTGCCTACTGCTCTCCTGTTGTGTTTCATATTTGAATATATACATAATACATACATCGTAACTAAATATTATTGTTCAGTTTGTAAATATTCGCCCTTGATTCTCCAACTGTTATCGGAAAACTGAGGATCATAACAACCACATCAATCTTGTGATCTATTTTTAGATGCACAGCTGAGCAATAGAGCCAAGCAAACTGTGATCCCATTTGGACTGAACGTGTATTCTGCTACTGTGCTGTTGCCTGCAGTGATCCTAAACTGAATCAGTCAACCGCCACGGAACAATGACGACTCAAAACGAGGAACTAATGGAAGGTAATGGACTGGAACATGATAGTTTGTATAAGCACTAGAGGGGTGTTATAACTTTAATTTAATATTTTAGGACCATTCTACCGTGAAGTCTGATAACTTTTAAATACATACTTGTTAAAAACTTAGGTCACAAAAATATGTCGTACTTTTAATTTTAATTTTTAGTTCTCCGCATGTCGATATGCATAAGTAATCCCAAAAGAAATGTAAATTTTAATTTGGCAACGGTATTCACGATGTCGTGGAAACGCTAATCTGATTTCAAAACTCATTTCTCTGTGCTCTTGTCAAAGTTTGATGAACTTATATAGAGACAACTATTGCAAACTATGTACGAAATGGTCGGGACTGCATGCATCATGGCTTCCGTATATGGATACTCCGGTCGATTATCAAAATAGAGCCGGTTTGTAATTTTTTTTATACTAAACTCTATAAAAAGTTACATTAATATAAAATAATATACAAGTGAAATAGTATGCTTACCTATATTGATTTATTGATTGCAGACGTACAGTTATTTACAAAAGACTTTGTTGAATACCTATAAACTATACTCGATGTCATACCTGGGCGGGCACAGGGAGAGACTGTACCGTCCTCAACTCACAAATGAAATGTATCAACTGTGGGCTTTGGTTCGGGAATCCTTCCAGTTCTGTACCTTGTACCTATAGATCCACCTATATAGTTCCGCGACCTATATGTATCAACACTGAGAACAGCACAAGTTCTGTCTCACCAACCACAGAATGTTCTAGTTCACTGGTCCACGGCTGCTTCTAACCTGAACGGTTGACTGTCCTTTGAGTCTTGCGAACCTCCTGCTAAGAGCTACTTCACAGTATGTAGTACATTAGTTCATCGATGAATTCTAGGAATTCTACAGACTTGTATTTGGCACCTTCACAGTCTACTAGTCGACTGGTGATTATCACGTGGCGTTTTGTTTTCACCGAGAGGAGGAGGATCAGCTGAGTGAGGTCGTCAGTCGGCAGGAACCAGGTCGTGCGGATACTGTCATGCTCTTCTAGTGGACCGACGAGACCTATATAGTTGAGCGCTTCGATGAACACACGGATAGTCTGCTTACCCTGTTGGTATTCAAACTGTCATTGTAAGGACAGAAAATGGGGAGCTCACCGTGTGGTTTGATCTATAGGTACTTATTTGTGCGGTTGCATGCATGGGTCCCTCCCGTATACATTATAGTCTGACATATTACTATTATGTATATTAGTACTTGAGTATTCAGACAGAAAATACCTATATATAAACTTTCTTGTGGAAATGCGGTAGAATTATTGATTTTGAATGTTTTTACCGATTTTGTTTTCAACGGAATATAAAGTACTTTCTTAAGGATGAAGCTAAGCTAAAATAGTTTGGTGGATTTAAGATATCATTTTATTAAAGTGTTTCATAGCTAAAAATAAAACTAAATGCAACATTTATAATATATTCTATATAAACACATATTGTAATCTTCTAATGTGCGCTTCGTGGCACATATACCTACCTATATAGTGAAAAAAATTGCTTATAAATGTATTTGAATTATACAATTTTACAAGCTTAACATCAAATATAGATTTTATAATAAAATCAGTAATGTATTTGAGAATAAATTTTAATTATGACATATTAGTAAAATATACTTAATCGAAACAAAGAATAATATAATCGATAAAATTAGCAAAAATCTATATAATGTAATGTATATAAGTTTTACACTTCATCGATTTTTGCTGATTTTATCGATTATTATTCCCTACATCGATTAAGTGTTATACTTTACTAATATGTAATTCCATTAAATGCAAATTGAACCAAGTTTAATTTATTTAATTCAATTTCATTTATACACATTTTATTTTACACAAAAATATTTACTATTTAACCTTTCAATTGACAGTCTTCTTCGTTTTAGTCTTCAGTTTTACTTTTCACCCGAAAAGTCACTCTTCAAATGAAGAGGGACCCTTGCAATACAAGTTTTGGTCAAATTGTTTCTTATAAAAAAGGCTATTTACTATCTCCTTCTTCACGTTTGATAAGTAAGATGTTCATGAATACACTAAATCACATTATGAATGGGCCTTGAGAATATTGTTCTACATTATAGTATTTAATTGTTACTCTGCAAATTTACTCTAAAATATTGATGCGTTTATAAATTTAAATGATATCATAAAATGTATATGGTATGTTTATAATGGTATTCTCAAATTTATTTACAAGAAGGGATTGCTTTCGATTAACTAGATCATCATTACAAATTTCCGAATATCATTTCAAATCCTAAGTATTCTTTATCCTCTCCTTTAACAGACAAGTACCTCCCTACGAGTCCTCGATATGTCCTTCTTCTGGATCATCCTCTCTCTAACGGCCAGCAATCTCTTGTAGTGAATACACAACAACATCAGCCCGGAGTTTTGGTAGCCCCTCCTCCACTGCAGCCAGCCATTGAGAATGATCAAGATGATGGTGAGTTTTGATGAGCTTGTACATAATAATTAACATATAATTAACAGAAACAGAAATATAGATCATCATTTGCACATATATGTTTGAACCAGTTAACTTCTTTCAGTTATTTCCGTATTATCTAGTGTCTTCCACACGAACTTAATAGCCTCAGGGATGAGCTTGCTAACCATTCGGCTACCGACCTCCATGTTAAAAATGTATAATCAAACTTCTCAAGCGTATGCTCTCATAGGTACTACTTGACTATACTATAACTTACCTTATAGTTAGCATTGTTTGAGCAGTAATCACAATTTTTATCGTTTAAGGTAAAATTCTTCTGAAAAGACATAATTCGATACAGGTCCTACAAGGCTTTGTTATCTGAAATAATCTTAGAACTTTTAAATATAAACTTCCAACTAATGATCGACAATTGCAAGACCATTTCCCATATTATTAAACATTATAGTTATAGATATATATTTTAAAGAATTTTATCTTCGAGTCCTGACTGGGCTTGAATTATAAATCCTCTATTCTTAGCTGACTGCTGCGTCGATCTATAATGACTAAATTGCAAACTACCGAGATGTTCCTTTATCTGTTATAGCATTCATGATCTGCACTTGGTAGCACAGGAGATATATGATTCTGCGTCTTTTTCCGGAACTGGAGTTTTACTATATTTATAACTATCTGAACTATCTGTAATACAATAAAGGTTTCACAGGAAAAAGGAAAAAATTAAAAAAAGTCACCAATCGTCCTACAATTATCTGAAAGGTATGGCAGTACTAAAAAACATTAATTATAGATGTACTCCGCAGAACATGCAATGATAATTTTGTTAAATTATATAATTTTTTCTTATAAAGCATTACTATTTAAAAATAAATGTTTAAAACTATTTAAATGTATAGATGTAAATAATAATTGAAAATAATATTTAGGACAGTTATACTAAATTTTTTAGCAAATAACTATAATTTTAAAAATAAATAAAGATTATAATTGTCTTCTTTGGCAGATTTTCTAACGACATTCAAAGGCTAACTTATATATGTATAACTATTCCCTGTAATCGTCTTAACAAAGTTCATTCAGAAACCTTTATATTATTCGAGGTTAAAACGAGGCCTAAATATATAAAAACATGCATAGTATTAAAAGTTGTCAATTATTAAAATATATATGCAGGTTTGCTTGTTATATGCCCACATATTTATGCTTTTCAAGTTTAGAAATATATGAGAAATCGGGGGGGGGGGTTAAAATGTCTATGGGCTAGCCTATATTTCTTCATGCATTTATGAAGTAATAATTATTTATTTACAGCACATTTGCCTTTTTACATTTTGCCACACACACCTTATACGCATACCACACAAGCACAGAGTATTCTGTTTTAGATAAAAATTCAAACAAAGATACATTGAGAGTTTCTTTTCTTACGTGTAAATAATTGTTCAATACAATATAATACAAATAAATTTTTTGTATAGATAGTTTTTACACGTGACTATGATATTACAAATTTGAAAGAAGAGTAAAGCATGTTTCTTTTGATTAATGCAATAGTTAAGAAATTTGTTAAAATGAAATTCATTAATTATATACATATTTAATTAACATACAAATATTTTTGAAATTTTTTTGTAAAGATATGAAAGTATATAGAGTTAATTTAAATGTGCATTTATTTATGACTGAGTTAAAGTGATTTTTTGAGTTACCATATATGATTTTTTCTTATATTCTGTTAATATAATATTTATTCGATGAAAAATTATGTCAACTTATCTTGTATCTCCTACAAATATAACCTCATCAATTCATTCTCATGGCATATAATGCAAATCATATTTAAGGATCATTATAATATTAAACATTGCATATGAATTGAGTTCTGCTGATTTTAATTCTTAATATATCCAAATATTCATAAAATACCAATAGATATACCATGAATGCGCAATTCGTAAATAGAGTTTATAATATTATATGGAAAATAATGCCTATATATAACGCAATATTTTAACAAATTTAATGTATAAATATTATTGAAGACGGAAAGAAAGATCCATCCTAGAGTTAACAAAAATAATAAAACTATGAAAGAAATTCTAATTTGCACAGCCTGCTATATATACTGCTCTATAGACAACACGCAATCCAACTTTTGCGCTCAGAGTTTCCACAGATTGAGAAGGAATCTATATATATATATATATATAGGTGTACCGTCCACAATATAAAAGTTGGAGGTCTCTGAAACAAAACTGGAAACAAAACGTGGAGACTCCGACCTGAATTGACGTTTAATTCTCGTGTTCATTCGGTCGCGGAGAAAGTTAAATCAACTGAGTCCACGCTTGGTCGCCCCTTATGATTGCCAAAGGTACTGGAGAAGAAGAAAGAGATGTAGGTATATGGTCGGGTCCTTCTCGTGCTGCCTTTTTCCGCATTTTGGGCGATAAGCGTGTGCTATAGGTAGGCAATGTTATCCTCCAGTTTCCTGGCAATTTATTTGCTTCGCTGATATTATCGAGAATTTGGACCACTTATTTTATAACAATATATTGGTAGTTAGTTCATTTATTTGGCAGTAAGTTAGTTACTCCCAATATAATACAGCAGTCAAATACATAGAATTAAAAGAGCGTTCATATTGTATATATATATATATTATGAATATGTATATTTGGACGCACGCAATATTAAAAAATGGACAGTTGAGAAATTTTTGATCACTTATATGAAATATTATAATACAATATAGAAGAATTTAATTTTACTACATAGGAAGTCTAAATAAACGGAAATAGACATATGTGGTTTAGTCTATTAAATAGATATATTTCTAAAATAGCAATGACTTATTTTTTATTATTTTTTCAAATGATTTTCAAAAGAATATTTAATAATATATAGTTTTCATAGTGACATTTACATTAGAGTCAATTTATAAATTATATTAGTTGTTTAAGTTGTGCTATATATATATTTCCTAAAAAATTATTAGCTTTAATTTCTATCGTCAAATAGGATATCACTAAATTACAATATCAAAACTATAGACTTGTATGCAAGAGATTCAGTTTTAACAGTATATTTTTACAAGTGTTTTCATATATATTTCTCCATAGTAATTTAATAAAATTTAAAAGTAGTATTTAATAAAAAATAAAAGTTTAACCTATATACAAACAAAATAGATATGTTACATGTATTACATGATAAACGCAACGATAATATTCAGGAAATATTAAGAAATTCGCTTATCGATAGGTGTGTATTATAGTTAGGTAATTTTGTAAATATAATCAATTTTAAAGTTTCAATATCAATATTTACTAAATATTAAGTTGCTGAAGATTACAGAATAATTAAAGTCAATAATATATCAAAAAGACAATAGGTAGGTATAATTAAAATTAAAAAATAATGTGCATATATTTATACAAATTACACATGTTGTATATATATGTACATAAATATCATATATATTTGACGTAAAGAAATTTGCATTTTCATATGAAATACAGGATCAAATATCAAAAGCTAAATTACTTTGTGTATATATTAAATAATTAATATATAAACGTATATCACATAAGAAATGAATAAATAGCGGCAAGGTATTCAAAGCTTGTTAACAAAAATACAGATACTCGTGTCCATATATCTTACAATTGACTGACTGTAATTTTCGAATCCAAACACATTTGCATCTTTCATATAATTGATTACCCTTAAATGCCATGTAAACCACACTGATAGATACGCATAATAATGAGGTTCGCACAACTATAAAATTATTGTTACTAAGCAAACTAAAATAGTTCTGTGAATAGCAATATATAGGAATGTATATGCATATATGCATATATTTATAGATATATGTGGTCAAACAAATATACAAATAATATAATATCTATGGAAGTGTTTTTTAGATTTTTGTTATTATTGAAATATATAATCAAATAGCATCCAATTATTAAATTTTTGAAATGAATTATAAATTGAAAATATATAAAAGTTAAAGTTACATTTTACACAGAATGAAGACCTCATTCATACTTGATAAAATAAATGATTTAATTAATCTCTAATTTCAGTTTCTTACAAACAATAGCAAAGGATAAATCTCCCGAAATTAAAGTTTATTTCAGTATTTTAAGTGGAAACTTTTATCTTATCTCTATAAAAATTTAGTCGCACAAGCTTGTTTTTACATATAATTTTTGAAAGCGTAGCAATCTCTAATAAATAAATTATCCGAAATATTAGCAAGCATAAAGAAACGCCGCAAAAAACTGCAGACAATGAACAGAGTTAAACCGTACAGAAACTGCCTGGAAGCAGGAAGATTCCTTTTTTCTACGGGTAGAATCAAGCACCGCATTATTGGCTTCCGCTAAAACCTTCATTTATCCGGTTGGTTCTCCGATTCTCTCCTCTCCTCTGCTACTTTCTGTTTCCATACTCTTCGTCCTCCCGAGCAGGAGTGTCTCTGTATATTCTATCTACACCCGCTTGAAAGCATTGCGTCTCTGGTGGCATTATCAGCGCACTATCTCCGTCGCAAGGAATTTCTCCCCACTTCCTTATTTGAGCTTCAAACTGTCTAATAACCGGTTCATTATTCTGCCAACGGGGCCCTAATTAGGTGTAACCAGCTTCCACTTGCTGTTCTATGAAGTCTTGCTACATTTTATACGATTCTATAACTTCCTCTTCAGTCTGAATAGTTTTAAATAAATCAAGTTTTCTGCAATCGTACAAATATACTAAATTCACTGCCTTGCTCCGACTGCACATATAGGTGTAGTAATCTACTATACACATAATCCGACAACGCATTCTCTTTCCTTTTCATTTGATAACTTATAACATCGACGGTGTTTGATTTCACTGTTTCCGCCAAACCTCCACCACGACTCTCCTCTTTCCGCCGACATTGTTTTTGCAGACAATAATTTGCATTCAGCAATTCATTTGGCGTTTTATTGGATCTTCAGTATCCAGGCTATCAACCAGTCGACGAGGTTACCCGCTACCCTCTCCCTTCCTTTCCATCCTTGCGCTCTTTCTCTCTCTCTCTCGAAATTAACATAGACTTTGGCCGGAACATAATTTTGCCTAATCACTTGACAAACGAATTGTGACAAACAGTGTGCTACTGTGGGGGTAGATATCACTTACGCGTAGTTTTAATTGGCTTATGCAGATTAGGTCTATTGTTTTCAACGCTCGGCGAAGCAGGTAAAAACATTCTACCTAACTCGAAAACGTGTTCATCACGATCTTCGAAAGAGGTTGTCTGTCGTTCTCCTTGCGTGAAGAAACGTGTGCTACAAGGCGACTCCAGAGAGACACCACGTCCACCAGTTAACCGATACAGTCCATTGGCTCGTTCCTGTTGAAATATTCATCTTTCCCCCATCGCAATCACAATACGCGATCATCAACTCAATTGATTTGTGGTTCCCACTGTTTTAACTAAATATATCGAGACTGGAAAGAAAATCTGACTGACTCTCTAGTCAACTAGTTTTGACAACGACAAATTAAAAGTAATAGCCTTGTTTGTTAATACACGACGTGCAAGAAATAAAGTTGTGTAGAATAGAATTATTTCAACAAGGAGGCCTGATTAATCTGAGCACGCGAAACGTCTTAAAGGTGAAAGAGTTCTCAATAAATTCGGCAT
The DNA here is from genome assembly GCA_036023295.1 of Invenusta paracnida. Classification (NCBI taxonomy): domain Eukaryota; kingdom Metazoa; phylum Platyhelminthes; order Proseriata; family Coelogynoporidae; genus Invenusta; species Invenusta paracnida. The sequence continues at coordinate 27,009 of JAYRBW010135801.1, forward strand.
TTCCGGTCTTTGCGAGCTGTGAAGAAAACTTGGGCGATTCTGATCGAAGATATATTCGAGAAAGAGGACGAAGAGAAGAAAAAATCAGAAAATTACTTTCTGTTTATACCTGCCAAAGAGACGACGAAGGCGACGTTCTACTCCAACGATCGTATCCGGAAGAGTGTACCACCACGAGTCGATAATTTTCCAGCTGCCAGCTGTCACCATCAGCAAGAAGCGCTCTAGACGAAGACGGAATAAAAGCTCAAGTAAAGTAGAATGGAGATGGAAAATTTCAAATACTTCTGGCCACCTGCATGGTCTGCAGGTCAACAACGTCGCGCCTGTTCATCACAGTCTTTTCTCGGTTCTCAGACGGCCGCGGCGGCTAGCGGTTATGCGCGATCCTGTCTATATCATCCTTCGTCGGGATACAGCAGCTATGCCTCTGCCCAGGCGCAGTACTTTGAGGACTTCTATACACGCGCCAAAGGTGGGAAGGCGAAAGGTGAGCAGAGCTTTGTTAGTTTCATGTTAGCTATATAATTAGGGAGTGTTAACAAGTTGACCATAATTGGTTTAAAGAAAAGATAATTTGACCGATAATTTTGTGTATATAAATAAATAAATAATTAATTAAACATTAGCAAATTTTATTCTATAATATAAATTAAACACTTAAATCGTATTAAAAATGTTTCATTGGTTTTTGTTTTGTCCATTTTAAAAGAAAAGTTTAGTTATTCATACAAGACAATTGACATATATGGGTAATTGTATACATTTATTTATGAAATGAATATCCATCCGTTTATTATACTCATTAATTAACATTAAATACGGTTGCTTTATGTTATATATATTATGTCAGTGTATCCTTTTTTACACATATATACTGCTGAATATTATAAATATATAGGTATATAGTATAAAAATACAATACATAATGTATATACTTATATTAGATATTCAAATTATAACTAATTCTCATATTCATTCTATATATCAGAAATGCCATCAAATTTTAACAGTTTAAAATATTATAGTATGTTTTTTATCCTTATACAATAAAGAGTAGAATTATATAGGATTCAATCTAAAAAATGTAAATTCTATATAATGTTGCATTAATTATTTTATGTAAACTTTTTACATGTTTCACGCTTGTAAAAAAATACCTTCACTTATTTATTTTTATTACTTAGTCGGAACAACAAAGTGGGATATGCGTGGTTTATTATAGCATATATTAATAGAATTTGTTTTTGTTTAATGATAATAAATAATTTGCAAATTTGTAAAATATAACAAAATAATAATTTAGTCAACTTGAAATTTAAAGAATAACTATTATAATATAATTTTGATGTTCTGGTAAATGTTCATTTTATCATTCTAACTATATATTTACTTGTCATTTACAAAAGCAATAATTGTCTAGGAAGTTTAATTGAGTGTTGGCTCATGTATAAAACTGTTTACACAATAAATAAATATAAAATAAACAATTTTCTTAATAATTATTTATATACATGCAGGTATTTCAATAGTTTTTATATATTTATAAATATACTGTGAATATCACTGATTTAACATAATTATATTGTTAAATTATATTACCTATATAATCTTATAAACGCAATTTTTATATGCAACACACCAATTAAGGAATAGTTAAAATATTTTGAATAAATGTATTTTTATATCCATTATTATAAAAAATAGAATAAAATGAATTAATTTTTCAAAACTATTATTTATTCCGAATAAATTCATTTTGATATAAAATTCTAAGTACATTCTAAGTAAATATATACATTATTAATAATAGAATTATTAATGTCTGGTCACTTAAATATGTATCACAAATATAGGATTTTAGTGATATGCCAATAAATTTTGGTTTACCATATATATATATATATTATAGTAAAAATAATATTATAATACTCTAATTTAAATTATATAGTTTCCATACATATATTATATTATATACCTATCTATATAATAATAAAAAAATTAAATTTAAAAGTACAAGTACAAGTACATACCCACAACACAAAATGTATATATGTAAACAAAGGATATGATAAATGGTGATATATATATATCGAATATGTATATACATAATATAGCGCTAATTTTTATAATTTGGTACTATAATATTATCGTACCTTTATAACTAAAGTACAAATAAAATTAAAATTAAATAAGATAGATATTATGCTATGTTATAAAATAACATAAATGCGTAATAATCTAAGTATATCTGAATAAAAGTAATAAAATCATTATAATAAAATATAGTACTGATAAATAATAACATGGTGTTCATTCTACATATAAGTATTGACTCAATTAATGGAATATGAATATCATTGTAAATTTTCATAATATGAAACTAATTAAATTTCTATGATATTTCTTATACACAGTTTATTTATAATTTCATTATAATTATGTATAAGGATTTTATTCATTTATATAGTATCTATATATGTTGAAATGCTGAACTTTAATTACAGAAAAATTATATTGTTCTTCTATTATTTTCTATTGAAGTAGATATTAAATGAATTTAAAGGTTTAAGTAGGTAAAATAATTATTTCGACAAAGTATGCAAAAATAACTTTATTAGTTAAATATGTTGAAAGAAAATAAAGAAAATTGGAATTTTATTTGAATATTTCCCATTGAAAATGAGAAAATTCAGTCAATATATATATGTGTAATATATAGTAAATGTTTATATATATTTCAAATATTCATTCATATATTTCTATTTGTTTTTATATGCTAATATCAAATGTTTCCTATATATATTATTTCATTCATTTAAAAAGAAAAAATTCCTATATTTACCTTTTATTTTTTATATAGTAGGTATATAAGTGAAATATTAAATAAAATCTAGAGTAAAAATATAAACATCATATTTTAAATATATATTTACTGTGTTTTTTACATGGAATAAATTTTTTTAAATGTTTTAAATTAACAATACAAATTACATATTTATGACGATATATATTGCCTCTCTTGCTAGGGAAAACAATTCTTGTAATTATAATTGTGTTTGTAAATATTAAAATAAAGTATCGGACTCAAATAGGACATTATATTAAAGGCTATAATAATATTAAAATAAACAATTCGATCAATTTTTTAGTGTAACTATATATATCGAATAAAAATAAGATATTGAAGTTTAGAAAATTATTTGATTTTGTGTTACGTATATCTTGCGTGTGACGTAAAATTAAAACGCTTTTGGCAATATAAATAATAGTTTTAATTATACATATATGGGCAGGTCAGCGCGCACGTGTTCATACATCAATGTGCATCAGACAATCTGTAACGAGGCAGTAAATAGAGTAAACCGAAGTGCAAATGCTTTCGTGTGCAAAGAGTTATACTCCACTATGTATATATGCCAGAAGAAACGCATCCTCATGCATGGTCATGACTACATTGTTACAAAACAATCGCAAAGGAAACTTTCTTGACACAAAATGGGAGGAGAAAAAAGGGCCGAGAAAGGTGGCTGGCCAAACTCCCTCCTGGGCTTTTCATATATATAAGCAGTGTTCTCCGATGTAGCTTCTGAAATATTCATCACTTACCTTCATCAAGGACAAAAAAGAGGAGCGAAATGACAGGCAGAAGCTAGTTTAGTATGCAACTCCTCCAGAGGGGCGCGCAAATGTCTTCCTGATTGTCTTTGACGACTTGAGTCCCTTTGCTTACACTCTGGACTGCTACTGATTGACTCTTGGGATAGATTTGTGGGGCTTCGCTGTGGGAATACATAAGTTATATCTCTGAAACAACATGATGTAAAAATTTGATGACTTTTATAGTTAGGACTATAGGGAACAGGGAGGTTACGCTAGGTTCTTGCTTCTCGGTTTGTTTTCTTTCACATATAAATAAGGATTTCCTGAAAATTATAGTCAGAAATACGTTTTTACATAGAGATACACCAAGGCGATACTAAGATAGTCGTTATAAGCCTATACTAAAGAAGCCAGGAAGGTCATTAATTATGCAGAGGTTTGACTGGGCAATTCACTTGCTCTCAAATTAGTCTCTTGTTAATTATCCAAATCTTGGGTGTTTGGTTACAAACTCATTGAAGACGATGGCTGCATCCTCAACTCATTTGTATACAATGAACTACTTATTTGATGTTATTTTGTAGTGTATATGAGCGAAGAGGCCGCTGTCAGCTCCATGAAAATCTTCGCTCATCGTCTGTTAAATTTTTGTAACCAGTTACCGACTGCAAATATATGTCTTTCCTTCTGTCTTTAAACTTGCGCAGTTTGGAACACAATTCTTTCAATATTAATTATAATTATTTGATTTATTCTATTTGGAAAGCTCACAAACTTACTTTGACCGTAGAATTAGCAATGTAAGCAGAAAAATATTCTTTTCGGTATATATATGTACATATATATGTAGGAAATAATTTTACAACAAGACATTTATGTTCTTCGAATATCTATCCGTAATAGGGTGTAGATAGAATAAAAAATATTCCTGGGAAATATTCCGCTAATATTTCATGCGCTATATGTCTCATTCCAAACACGAAAATAGGAAAATAATATAGCAACAAAAAGATAGTTGAAAGAAATAATTTTAAAATGAAGCGTGCGGCAGGCAATAAAACATCTAGAGTGTCCCGCCTTTCATCAATAATGTGAAATAATCCCCACTGTAATTTCTTATCTTGTTTGGTCATTAAATTATCTCACAAAGTCGGTATGGTCTTCCATGATTGCCCCATCGTATACATCGACTTATATAACTAGAATAGCTATTTGGCTGCGACGGTTATACAGACATTTTCGGAAAATGAATATCCTCATTTGCCTCATTAAACATTACAATTGCGCCCAAGCGAAGGACGCTACGAACAGTTGGTGCTGAATTTGCAAGAAAACCAAAGAATCGGCACACGTATGCACACAATTTTTTCCGGTTTTACCACTGTTTCGCAGATAATTTGCAAGCAACTTCCTCTATTGTTAAAACAGCAAAGTGCTTCCGGAGACTGAACATAGTCAAATTATCGCTCGGTGTTGCTTTAATTTCTCACTCACGACTTTCTCCCGCCTTCTTCTCAAGTTCGCTTTCATTCAAGATCTATATTCGATTACGTACTCTGGAGAGAATTTAATAAAGCCTCCTTTTATACAGCGTCGGCTAACTCAATCAACAACCGAAGAGGATGAAGACGCAGATTTTATTCTCTTTAGTGCGGAGAATGTGATTGAGAGAACACTTCATCAGCTTCTTTCTTTCACCCTGGAACCAAAGCTCTCACCTAGGACCCGCAGTACGACGCTGTTATGGTCGCCTCCAATTAGATAACTCATCAGAAAGAATCTCTCGAAGAGTCGAGTGGAAGAGTGTACAAAAGAAAAGAAAATTTCTCCAAACCACTCAACAGACAATTCAGTAAAAATTATTGCCGATATAGGCTATAAATTTCCGAAACATGATTCATTTGAAGCAGGATTGTCTTCGTTGATGGTGTGAAATCAACTACACCATTTGTTTAACATAATTTAACTATACATATATATACATTCCTCTTCGTGTAAAAGTGTACATTTATGAACATGGACGGCGTTGAATCCGGTGTATATCAAGAAGGCCAACATGATGATCATAATTGTTCCACATCTGATTCTCGTCCTCGGGTTCTTTTTAATTTGCACTGGTTGGGTCTTTATCTAAGCCGTATTGGTACGTATAGTTATATTCTGCACATTTAATACAAATGTTTATATTTCTACATTTTAATTACAATGAGTACATTTTTGCACAACACAGAATAATACTTTCATCGATAGCATACATAATATGGGGCACAGTAAATAAATATATAACGAAAACCCTTTATAAAACAATTTCTTTACTACATTCCAGGTCACGGCGGTGTGAATCAACTTGGTGGCCTCTTTGTCAATGGACGCCCTCTTCCCGACAACATTCGCACGAAGATTGTGGAACTTGCCCACCAAGGGGTTCGACCCTGTGACATCAGCAGACAACTCAGGGTTTCACACGGCTGTGTCAGCAAGATTTTGGGCCGGTTAGTGAATAAAATCATTAATTTTAATATATATACATATGTATAATACCTATATATGGCATTAAGTATTTTGTAAAATAATTAATAATTATTTCAATGTTTAATCAAATTCTTATTAATGAGACATTTATGAAAATTCATGAAAACAGTCATAAAATTAATAGATCCTGAAAAAAGTTGATTACATGTTTAACATATATCCATTTTGCAATATTTTTATAATTTATAGTTTGATATTATGTTTTCTTTTAAATTATTGAACAGACTATATTTCTAAATACACTGATTAATATCTTTCGTTTGTGAGTGTAATTCAAATTTGAATGCCAAATATATACATTACTTATTTTACAATTCACAAATAACATTACAATATATAACAATATATTGTTCAGGTATTACGAAACCGGGAGTATCAAACCTGGCGTCATCGGTGGATCGAAACCCAAAGTAGCCACTCCGAAGGTGGTGGATGCCATCTGCCAGTACAAAGCTGACAACCCAACCATGTTTGCTTGGGAAATTCGAGATATGCTCCTCAAGGACAACGTTTGTAACTCGGAGAATGTCCCCTCCGTTTCATCGATCAATAGGATTGTCCGAAATAAGGTAATGGACCACCTTGACACATAGATGATAATAATATCACGGATAATGTTTAATGTTATAAATACATGGAGAAGGCAGAGAAGAAAATAAATGGGCGGTGAAAATAAAGAAACAATTGCAGCTTGAAGCTTTTACTTATACAATTTAAAAACAAAAAGTAAGAAACTGCTAATTTGAAGTAAAAGCAAATGATTTTTTCCTGGTGAATAATCATTTGCTTTTACCCGTATATAGTGAAAGGATTAAAGCAATTGCTTCTAATTTTAACGTACAATAAATGTTTTTACCATTTTAAAAGTGCATCGATTTTGTTATTTAATTTGTATCTGCCAATGAAGAGAACTAAAGATTAATTATTATTTCGCCAACTGTGTTCTGCGAAACGCTCGATTGTTGAAAATCGGAATCAGTCAAGTATCGCAAAGTTACCTCCATTCTCTATTAGCTGATAAATTTCCTTCGGGTTTCATGAGTTTCTTGAAGAAATTTGGTTGCCAGAAATTCCACATTAGGCCTTGTAAATCTGTATATATATAGACGTCTGTATTCCTTATTGAGTGGTGTTTATTGTCTCTTGTTGTAATTGTTACAAGTCTAGCATCGCACACAATAATAAGCATAGCCATTTTGAACGTTAACTACTGCGATTGTTTTTAATAAATATAATAGGTGTAATAAATCAAAACCAGCTGTACATATAGTACTGATGAATCAAGGTTTTATTAGCAATTACTTCTTTTGAAGTAAAATGTGTATCGCCATCATAAAACCAATTGCTTTTACTTTTTTTATTGATCAAAACAGAAATAATTACTTCTAAAAAGATAAGTAAAAGCAATTGCTTCAGTTTATTCATACTACCAATAGTTAAAAACTATGTAGAAATATATTTATAGTTTTTATCGATATATAAACTTTTAAATGGTAAAACGCAGTTGCTTTTTATCACGTTGATTGCATGTCTACATAATAGAAAATATAATGGTATATTATAATAATAATATAACATAATCTTATAATATAATGTAATATCAATACTCTATAATTAGTAGTATGTAGATTTAAAAGAAATAATGATTTCAAATAATCTGTAAATAGAAATACAGTTAATTTTTAGGTAGAAAACTTGCAAAAATTGATAAACAAAAGAATACGCTTATATGTATATATCATTGACAGTTATATATTATAAAATTGCACTGCCATATCTGTATATCCATAGAGTACTCTATGTGTATATCTATATATCCCAGTACGGCAGTGACGGTACAACTTTTCCGGAAGGTGGCGGTGGAGTAGGCGGTAACGAAGGCAAACACCATCGCAGCTCCGGAGAGAACAGCAACAATGAGCAGCCCTCTGTTCCTACGGCACCAGGTGCCAATTGTTCCACTGGCGGCAGTGGGGCTCGTACAAGTGGGAGTGGCCTATCGGCGACTGCAGTAGCGGCGGCAGTATCTTTAGGCGGTGGTGGTGCTATCGGCGGTGGTGGACACTCGGCTACGACCACCTACTCTATTAACGGGCTGCTTGGTCTGGCTGCTGTGGGTGGAGGGGTTGGAATGCCAGGAGTGATACCGGGGATGCTGCATGATCATAGCTCCCCTATCGCGGGCTCCACTGCCACTGATATCAATGCCAACAAGAGAAAGCGCCATGAAGACAGTGAGTGTTCCGCAATCTGTTTGCTTTAATACTGAATTATATACCTATATTATACATTTTATATAAAATTTTCTATTTCTATTTTATTTTTGTGCATAAAATTAAAAACCAAATTTCCAATGCTTTAATTAATACACATTAATAGTATTATTAGTATAAAACTGTCAATAATTCTCATATAATCGTTCACCCAAAATTAAAACCTATTATTATACTTGACAAAGTTCTATATAAAAAGTATAAATGTATTCATGTTTAATAATAATGATGCAAGCATTTATATTTATCTGAAGATAAATTTGGAATTTACGCGATATTTTACCTTTTTTTTGCCATTCTTTTTAAAAGCTATATATAACTTTATTAAAAATTATCGTTGTATAAATATCGTGCGTATTGTATAAATAAATGTAGGTATATATATTTTGGAAATGTTATATATTTAAGTTTTATAAAGTCACGTTTATTATATTTTATATTTTTTCGCACAAGTAATTAATTCGATTTAGGCAATATACTCGTATATGTATATTCAAATTATGTTTATATACGTATTGAAAAGAATAATTTTTTATCTCACCTATAACAATCAAGGAAATAAATATTGCTTAATTAATATTTTTAATCCTTTCTTTCGATCTAACAATATATTTTCTAATTATGGCCACACATTACAAACACAAGACTTCTCCAGGATACGATATACTAACTTTCTGCTCCTCCCTTATCCCACAATAGTTTATCTTCACTTACAATTATACTGTATACATACGTCCTACAAACTCAAATCCTTCAACAGTAACTCGGAGATTAATATGGACAGGACTATTGTGTAAAGTTTTGCGTCTAACCCGCCTGATGAATACCATGAGCCGACAAACTTTGACAGCATTGGTATTGTCTGCGATGAACTGGCGTCACCAATAAATAATAGTAATAATAATACGATTATTAAAAATTTCTACAGAAGACTTTCTACGGCTGTGTCAGAGGATGCGGCTGAACCTGACTGAGAATTGAATGGAATCAAGCGAGTAATAGTGGGGGTGGCAGAACTACCATATCATGATTATGGTCTTCTCTTGGCAGTAGGCAGGTCTTCGGAGGAAGCTTGATAGCAGGAGTTGCGGTTTTTACATACACATCCACCACCACCTTTATAAGCACTCCGGGAAAACTTACTCAACTTTGAAGAAACGCTGCGGGATAATATAGTTCCCATTTCTATTTCCTAGGCATCGCCAGAAAAAAAATGTATGTGGGTTACTTTCCATTCCTCTGTCTCGTTTCGTAGATCTTACAGAAAAACTGAGGGGGTAGAACGAAATTGGAAGAAAGCTCCGGAACCAAGCTCCATACCTCACGGACGCTTTTCCGTTTCCGCCGGCGTAATGAGAGCCGATTGAAACAATCGTAAGCCACTCCCTTCCAGCTCATTAGCTCCACGGATGGTTGACCTAGGTTTCGTTTTCTTTTCTTGTGCCACTGCCTCTACAGCATCTCTGTATACTGTGCATCTCTGACACAACAAACAGTAGCCTTTTTTGGTATATATGTATACGAATGGGAGAAGTCTGACTTTCCTGCGCTCTAGCGATTAAAATTTCTCCCTCACGATTAAAATGGGAAAATGAGACGGCGGAAGAGCCATTGTTCATTTAGTGATTTGATGGAATAACTTTGAAAATTAGTCGCGATTTAATGCCCTGCATGAAAGCGTCTCTTGTTTGTGGATAGAGTGTCTACGGATAAGCTGATTAATAAAAATAACAGTACAGGAATTGACTTCCAGTTAATGAACGTGTTGTGAAATGAAGTATATTTTGAGAGTGAATAATGACATTTTCAGAATAAAATTATGCATTATTCTGTACGTATACGTTATATAATACATTAATACATCTCTTATTTTTCTGAAAAATCTTAAAATAAATATATGTAATTAACTACTTTTCTCATAAAATACTACCATAGCTATATATTATGCAGCTTTTTATTTGTGGAGTCTTATTGCAAATGTCCCTTATATAAAACAAGTTGAAGATGTTCATTTCGATAAAACAGGAAGTGGTGGGAGTTTCATATAGATAGAGAGATTACATTGTGTTCAACAGAAGTTTTGTTATGCCCCTATATATAAGTTTCTATGAATTATCCCATATAATAATTATTTAAAAATGCATTGTTAAAAATTAAAAAGGTGTATAATTGATATATGGATCCTTTGCATAAAATACATATTATATATATACAAGCATTATTCTAGTTTTATGCGAATATATGATTTTTAATCATGTATTTAAGTATAATAACCAATTAACTTGACAGTGGAAGAAACCAATTATTAAAACGTCACTCATTTTATATTCTCTCTCTCTCT
>JAYRBW010135802.1:0-15534 GCA_036023295.1 Invenusta paracnida
ATGTACATGTATGAGGGGATTGCTAAAAGTGTAATTATAGATTTTTATATAACTTTACTTTTTTCATGACAGCTATGTGAAAAACACCCTATTTTAAACTATCCTATATTACCTACTACATAGTTTGCTTAGCTTTACTAGCTAACGACCTATTGCCATAGGTCTAGATGTTCTATTTTATAAGTGGGATATATGCATGCCTATAATACCATTATGTTGTAACCTTGTTGCACGCGGTAAAAACAAAAATAATAAAAAATAATAAAAAATAATAAATATATATATGAACTCTCCTTTTTGTTAGAATAAGGTTGGCACAATTACATTCAAGATGATAGTCGTTTAATATAATCGAAAATGTTTTCCATTTTATTTGTTTTGTAACTTATTAATGTCGTAACAAATAATAAGGTATGATATAAAAATATATATAAATATATATGTTGGTTTTTTATATAAAAAATGCATGATGCACACAGACTTCTTAGCCAGACGGTATATAATAACATAAACTATGAATTATATTATTTTAATTATATTACAAATACATCTACACATATATTTATACTGTACACATATATTTTTCTACATATATTGAAACAAGTTATAATATTTTTAGTTCAGTGTCAAATGTGTTTATTTAATTAAAGTAAAAAAAGGTTAACATTACATACATTCAAAGACATATTGAAAAGAATGAGATAAACATAGTTTTATAGTGTATAGTCTTAATAATAAATATTTTTCACACTTATATTTTCAAACCTATTTATCAAATATTAATATGGAGAATATCAAGATGAGCAAACTTGCAACTGCACTGATAAAAATACATCACATAGGGAAGATTTTCACATGTTTAATGCGTTTGAAACAACCATTGTATATTTTAACAATCTATATTTTTATTTATAAAATAAAACAATTGACATACAAAACACCTTTATACACGTAATTACACCGATATGCCAAATAGTTATATCAATATATTCATTTCTTTAGAACATTGCATATTTTATAATAATATAATACTTTTCTAAGCACTATCATATTAAACTTTCTAATTGCATTGTATTGGGAATACTAAAATCAATAATATAACTTCTAAAAACTATATTATGTTAATATATGATTAATAGATTATATATTGAAATTAAGCAATATTTTGTCAATATTTACAACATTTATAAGGTGTTTCGATATCAGTTTCATACAGCATGTTGATTTCAATTGGTATTTTGTAGTAGTTATGTATGTATATAATACATATTATATATATATATATTCGGGCAATTAATTTTTCTTAAAAAATATGTGTTAAATGTGCACACATAATTCAGGTATGTCTGACAGTATTGAAAACTGTAATCACTATTTATTATCTCTCTATATTTATGCTTCTATAATTTAATATTAATTTACTATGCTTGCATGTTGATTTGTATAGCGATAAACTTAATCATACAACAATATTATTTATGTATATAATTAATTAAAATTATTAAAAAAATTGTCTTTGAACTTGTATAATATATGTATAATTAAAAATTCATTATTTATTATTTATTGAATTTGCATAAAAAATATTTTACCGTATGTCTCATATATTAACACTTGTTGAACAGTTTATTTACTTTTGTAATAATTTTAAAACCATATAATTGATGTGGTATGTACATATTACACACATATACCACAATTATATTCGTCAATATTAGCTTTTTCCTCAACCTACATTCATGTATATACACACTAATGTAACATCATGCCAATAAATATCTATAGGAAATAAATCATTACTAAACCTACATATAATATTATTTGCACAAGTTGCATAATCAAGATCTATAACATCATACAAGTAATTCAAATTATACAATTTTATTTGATATGACGTCTTTATTAATTATGCATCCAATGTTTATTTACATGTGTATATATATAATTAGTATTTACATTTAATCCTCGACATTATATGTACAATAGCAATTTTAAAATCAGTTGTCTGAATTTAACTAATTATCTTCATCTTAAGTCATTGTTTTATTTAATTAATAAACCATTTAATATTTAGAAAATCAATCCGTTGAAGGTAAGGTACTGTATGAATGCCTCTTCCTGTCCTAGCAAATTTTGAATAGTAGATAAGAACTGTTCGGCAGAAATGTCAGTCACTCATTTTTAAACAGAATTATAAAAATATTGTATTGTAGGTATATGTGCTTATGTATTAAAAATAGTTTATATTTTCTGTAGTTTACGGATGAAATCTATTTAACCAAAATTAATGAGTTTATATTTTCAATGTTCGTCATACTGAGTTATGCTATATTATTACTTTAATAAAACTAGACTGTAGATGTTAAAAGGGAAATTAGGAAATAAAGGTAAAATATATATTTTATAGGTCATAGAATATTCAAGTTCATAAAAACTATCATTTTTTAATGTATAAGTAACACTAATATGTTTCACAATATGCGAAGTATACATATGTACCTATATATGTATGTCCCATTGCTTATATATAATTGCGATATCATATAATTGTTATAAAAGTTATAATTGATGTATATTCAAACTGTTATTCCTTTTAAACTTATTTGTAATCGGTACATATACAGATCCGTTATTGAGCAATTAATTATTTCCTTGTCTACTATATATGCAATTTTCAAGCCTTTAACATAGTTTACAAGAAACGAAATATTTATAGTGAGCCAAAAAAGTATTTATTGTCGATATTTTAAATGTTATGTTCAATTAATGATTTTTTAAAGTAGAGAGTATACATATATTTGTTTTTTATTTATTGATAAGTTAAATATTGACTACATAAGGAATAGGAAGTATGTGTAATCATTTTAAAACAGGATTAAAGAATAAATTATATATAGATAACACATACATGTTTTAGTAGACATTTATGTATTTATTATTTCTAAATTATTGAATATTATGTATTAAAGGCCACTATTTTGAAATCAAAGAAATTGGAAGCAAGACAGAAAAAATAAATCACCAAATTATATGACTGAAACAACCACTATTCTGTACTGACATGAACAATTATTGTTTGTGTAAAAATCTATTTTATTAGTTACATTGTAGATTCGTTTTCGTTTTTAAAGAAAAATAACATAATTTAAAGAATTAATTGCATGTTTTCATTGTATTTATTTTGTAATTGAATATATCGGTTTCTTTGACAACATTTCTAATTAGAATTACGGACTTCTACGGATACATTTATATAGATGCTCTCCATTTAGAGCAAAATTTATGATACATTTATGCGATAGAAATTGAGCCGGCGAGGGATATAATATTTCATCTGAACAATAATCTGTGTCAAGATACCTGATGTCTTGATAAAAAAAATGGAAAATATTAATAGCACTATAATTCTATTCATACCGGGCTTTTTTATGCTTTCATATCTCAAAGAGGAATGAATAAGGGAGGAATAAGAGAAATCAATTATTTATTAACAGACAGAGAAAAAAACATTCCTTTAACAATATCATAAACATTTTGTCTAATTTTACTCCATGATTTATTATATGAAACTAACAACTATACACTATTTGCAATTTTATTGATTCCGAGAAAAAAAGTATACATTAATGAAACAAGTATATTGAACCCATTTTATAGCTTTTTGAAAGTTGAAAATTTCAATGCAGTGAAAAGATTCGTTCGTAGGGTTTGCTGAGCGTTTGGTGCCAATTAAAGAAGTTATTGTATTCGTTACTTCGATTTGAAATGTATTTGTTGTTGACAAGGACAGGACAAATATGTTGTTTCTGTGTTAAAGGCAATGCGGTCCTTATAGACAGACGATCTCAAGACATGATGTGAATACTTTAAACGAAGAATAAGAATGGAACGAAATAAAACAGTAGCCCAGCTAGACAGATTGCAAAGATTGCATTATAGTTATAAGGAAACTTATTGATCATTTTACATGTGGAGAATACCATGTAAATTTGAGAAACGGAATGAGAAAAAAAGATGCTAGGTATAAGGAAAACCTGATTTGTTTCTAGATTTAAAGGTTTTAAAAGTTGAAATAAATATGAAAATGCGCATTTTGCTCAAAATGTATAGTACACAATATTAACTAATTGGAAATTAAAACCTATAGAGTTCAATATATTATACCGATTGATGCCTGATTACAGTAGAAAATGCAATAACAAAAGATCATAGTTATATATGATAAATCCATTTGAGGATTAAATCAGATGGGAAAGAAATGTTATACTACACAGATAAAATAGTTAAATCAATAATAAGTTAGTAAAGTTTTAAAAAACTGACTCAGACAATTGAACGTTCCTCTAATTTTTTTTATAATGGTTAGAGCAATACTCTAAATAATTCAATTCGAAATTTAAACTGAATATTTTATTATTTCTAAAAATTACTTAAATATTAAATATAAATATTTGGTCATATCGGAAAAAATGACCGTTTTAGAAAAAGTATGATTTCATTTATTAAAATATATAGATGGTATATAGAGTATAAACAATACAAATTTTACACTATCAAATTAGCAGTCAATTATTAAATATAGTGATATTACACAATGTATATTGTGTAGTATCACTATATTTATAATTATTGAAGTTACAGGTTTATATATATATATAAACCTGTAGCTTCAATAATTTTTTTAAATTCTAAAGCTCTATGCATACATAACTAGCAATGTGAAAAGGTTATTTTTCCGGTATGACCTATATATTTTTGAAAGGCTAATTTAACAATACATTAAAATAACATTAAAATGACATCGTTTTTATCGATCTCTATTAAAGAGCAGCTTAATCGTATATCTTTGGATACTCAGTAGAGAATACACAATATGGAAAATTAAATAATATGGTAGACTTTATCATTACATTATAAAATGGAAATACAAAATCAGTGGATGTTTTCACAAATTTACTATGAGATTAAACATAAGAAACCTAGTAGATATGCATATCGTTAAGATATCTTCTTCTCTATCTGTACCTCGGTTTAATGTTAAACATATCTCTAATACAGGTTTATCATTCTTTAACACCAGTTTTCTTAACTTCATAAACACTGATAACTCCTTGAAGGTCTCTAGCTATACCAAGGTCATGGTTGTAAAGCATGTCTGGCTGGTGTTTTCTTTAATAATCTTGAAAAATGTCCAAGTCAAGTGCATCTCTTCTTTTTTGTTACTTATTTTCAATAACATAGCAAGTGTTTTGCTTTGACTGAATATAGACTGAACATTTTCGTTTTCTTTATATTTATGTAAAGCTGGTAATCATAATATCTCCTAATTGTGAGTATTTTCTATACACTTAATATGTGCTATTTGTTTAGGAAAAGTATAACATTTAATTGTTTACTATTAAATCAGCACTTACTTACCTATAAAATCAAATGTATATTTCATAGACTAATCAGCCACTGATTAATGATTATTGAATAGGTTGTGTAAATAATAACAAAATTGCGTTGTGCATTTATATATTTAATATATATTTTTTTAAATATGCAAATATATATTGTATGTAAGTAGAGAGAGAGAGAGAGAGAGATTACACTAATTATATATGGTTTATTATGTTTTAGTGTTTTAGTACCTGAGACAGTATAGCACTTTAATGTTTCTATTATTTATTATAAGCAGATTCTATACATATATATGAGTACTTAATATATATACATTCAAATTTGAAAGCTGTTCAGCTATGTACATCTGACAATTTTTGTATATCAAAAAATGTAAACAAACAATGTACTTTGGAAAAACGTATACAATTTAATTATTATATATCTGTAACGTGACACTTACTTTTGTAGATGTAAGTATTGTTTCTGTATGTAGTATACCTGTGTTATGTAGGTCATCATACTTTAGTAAAATGTGGAACATATTATGCTAATGTATGTAAGTTATTTCAAATAAGTTTACAAAGATTTTACGATTACGTAAGAGTTTCCAAGTATTATTGGTAAGAGTTGTTATTTTTAATTTTGCTAAAAGTGTCGTATTTTATTCATTAGTTCTACACTTTGGAAATATTCACGCAAAAAAATCTTATTTAAAAAATATGTGAAATAAATATTTCAAATGATTATGTTACATTCTTCTTTTGACTGACACCTTATTATCAGAAGTATAAAATGTTAATTATGTGTGCATTTGTATATTTGAAAAGCTATATGCAGCATACAATTTACCTGAATTAGACATTTTACTTCATTTTAAGTCAAAGTGTCTGGCAATAATATGGTCATTTCTTAACAAAAAATTAGTGATACGAAATCTTCACACATGCAATGTATTTTTTAATGAATGTATATTAATTATTAGGTTATAGCTTTTATATTTTTTGATAATGCTTCCCTATATAGATTCGACCATGCGGTAACATAAGTCAAAAACAAGAACTTCAGCAAGATAGATTGAGCGATGCTAACAACTCTAGTCAAAAGAGAAAACATATATTATTGACTGCTAATAAATCAAGATAAAAAGTAGTAAGAATATAAATTATTATATCAATGTAATCAATCGTCTGGAACTCGGAACAAATATATTTAACTTTTAAATGGTATCTGGGTATCTTTTTCAAGCGGTTCAATTTCGTTAAAAATGTGTTTATTTTGTTATTATTATAATTTAATAAATATTGTTTTGTAAGTCTTCTTAATTTTGACGTTTAATCAGAAAGTATATTTTTCGAATGAAAGACTTATTTTCGGTTAGAATCGCCAAAATATTTCACCCTTATAAATGTGAAATGGCCTTTATTACTATCAGTGCCATGGTAAGAAGAAAATTCCCTAAAAACGATATGATTAAAATATACTGCGGCTGTCATCAGGAATCTCTTAGAATATGATACAACTTTATGGCGGCATTTCTCCCTACCAATCAGATGCTATGAGAGCATTAAGTAGTGCTAAAAAAGAGCATAATAATAATTTAATTTTACCACAAAATCAGTACTAAGTACTATCAGAGTGTGATAAGAAGAAAGAAGAAAGTCAGTTACATTAAGAAGGAAAGAAAAAAGTGTTTAAAACTTTTTAAAAACAGAAAAAATCAAAATTTGTCGTACTAGCTTCTGTGGAAGCTCATTCTGGACAGAGGGACCTGCAAGGAAAAAAATACCTATAGAAGCAGCGATTCGAACGATGGGTTGATGTAAGCGAGGTGCATTTTGCAATCTAAGATTGGCTGAAATGAGTTCTGAATTAGCAGGCGTCAGCAGTTTTTTCCGGTATCCTGGAGTGTTCTCATATAGGCATTTTTGCACAAGACACCCGACCTTGTACTGAATGCGCAGTCGAACTGGTAGCCAATGTAGCTAGTTGAGTGAGTCAGAGATGTGAGCAGACTTTGGTAAACGCTTGACAAACCAGACACAGCCATTCTGAATCAGTTGAAGGCGATTGAACGATTGTTTTGTGTACCCAATAAAGATAGAATTACAGTAATCTAGCGCAGAGAAAACAAACGCACAAATGACGAGTTTACAATTAGCTTCATCAATGAAGGATCTAATGCGATACAAGTTACGGAGAGACAGAAAGGCCTTTTTACATAAAATAGAAATATGAACATTAAACAAAAGAACGGAGTCTAAAAAGACACCCAAACTCCTCACAGAAGTAGTAGGAATAACAGCATGGTCGCACACATTTATGGAGTCTAAATTCAGAAAATGAATTTTTGACGAGTGCCGCAAACGAAAGCTTCTGTCTTGTCAAGGTTTAACTTCAGCTTGTTTATATTAAACCAGTCGTACATGCCAAGTCTCCAGTGTAGATAGGTCTGTATCGATGCTATCATTTGTAAACGAGATATAAACATTGGTATCATCGATATACATCTGATCATACAATTGTATGATGAGATAATGTAAAAAATTGGAGACGTGTACATCGAATATAAAATTGGCCCCAAAACCGAGCTTGAGGAACTCCACATATTAAAGGCATAACAATGGAGTCAATTCCTTTAATACGGACAGCTTGAGTTCTTTCCGTCAGATATGAACAAAACCAATCAAGAACAGTTCCAGTGAAACCAAAACGGTGTTCTAGTCTGTCGAGAATAATGGCATGATTGACAGTGTTGAAAGCAGTACTGAGGTCTGGGAGGATCACACACGATGTCTTACCATTGTTAATCTCTACTGCTAGATCATTGTGAAACCGACAAAGAGCAGACTCTGTTGAATGATCTGGTCTGTAGGCTGATGATTGGTTTGGAGAAAGGAGAGAGTTGAGTACCAAAAAGATGCTGTTTCGGTATGCAACAAGTCGTTCAAGAAGTTTAGATAGAAACGTAAGGCAGGACACAGGTCGGTAGTTGCTTAGTTGTTCTTTGTCCAGGCCCCTCTTTTTGAGAATAGGGATGATAACTGCACGTTTCTGAGATGAAGGAACAACGAAAGATAATAGCGATACATTTGCTTTTTTAGCAATAAGAGACGAAAAATGTTCGTGAAGATTCCTAACCACTTGTTAGGAACAGGATAAAGCAAGCATGATTTATTCTTGGCCTTTTGAAGTAATCATTCAATTTCCTCCGGAGTCACAATGTTGAAAGTGTGAAGGGGAATACAATTGAAGGAATCATTTGGTTGACGTTCACACAAAATGAGATTGGATAGTGTGAATATTGGTAATGAAAAACATTGAGAAACATTTAGCACATTCTAAAGGTGAGTCAAAAGGGGCAGCATATAGCTCTGAATGGCGCAGAAGAAGTGTATTTATTAATGACCACAGAGTATTCGGATAGTCGGAGTTCTTTTCGACCAGTTCAGTGTAGAAGGTTTTCTTAGTTTGAAATACGAAGGCTGTAACACAATTGTGCTGAGTGACGAAAATTTCACGATCATTACTTTTTCTAATGCGCCGTCAAACTGTTTCTAGTTGACGACGTTTTCTTTTCTTCTGAATAATGTTCCAATCATACCAAGATACAGCAGGTCGGAGCATTATCCTTTTCTTGACAATAGGAGCATGCTTATCGGCGAGAGATGACAAACACAGGTTCAAAAAATCAGTCAAAAATTCAATATTGTTGAAATATGGTGGTGAAATATCAACTGAAATCACCCAAGGCACGGAGGCTCCAATTATGCGAAAATAAGTTATTCTTAATCTCTAATAACCCAACGTCAAGGCTAAATGACCATATACCGAAAATAACTCACAATATGACGTTCAGGAACCAAAATAACCAACGTTTGAGGATTTGTCGCATGAAGAGAATAAGAAACTCTTTTTTACCGAGAGTCGCAGCAACTTTCTATAAACTTAAATTTTGTTGTTGCTTCTTTTGCTTTCTTGTTTTTGTTTTAAGGTGTATATGTCCGACTGCTTCTCGTTTTGCCTTAAAAATAAACGTTATACACGTTTTACTTATTTACTTACTTACCAAAATCACTATTGCCACCCTTTATTAGAATATCAAATCTGGTCCTGATGCCTAACATCAGTGCTTCCTTAGTCTATAGCAGCTCATCACTCTAATGACTAGGTCCCTATACACCACCCCTTTGATTCATATTATTATGAAAGTATGTAAACATGTATGAAAATGTAATATTATTTTATTGTTCAGAAAATGACAAAATTAGTAATGCACAGCATAATAAATATGTTATAGCAGTGTTTTATGATAAGTATAGCATTGATAATATATATATGTACACATATACATAATATGTACGAATTAATGCAAAATTATTAAAACATCGTACAAAGAAAGCATAACATATAAAAATATAAAATAAATGTTGTTGTAGAATATTTTGGTTGTTTTTATTAAAATCACACAGCATTGTGCAGGCAATACCAATTGTTGATGGTAATTTCAATTCCAAAATAACAATTAAATATTATTATATACAAAATTAGTCATGCCAAAAGTAAAATAAATATACAATGTTCAATAATTGCATTAATTATGTATAATAATACTAGTAAATAATCAACTATTATCTTACCTTGTACATGTCACTAGTTTACATTTCTTATTGAATAAGTCGGTCACCAAGCGTCTTTTTGCAAGTCCTGATATAAACAATTACGATAAAGTCGTAGTGAACAATATGATATGAAATAATCGTGCACAAATGTCAAGCAAACTACCTATTAGTAAGAATACCATGATGTCCTTCAAACCAACATGTCATATTTTTTTAAATAAAGTGAAAACTTTTGATAACTTCAGACGATATATTTTTAAATTTTTATTTTTATCAAAATGTTTCAATTTACGTAATTAAACGTCGACATAAAAATGAGACTAATATAAACCGCAGAATTGAGGAGTGTATAATTTATATGTTTAGGGAAATAACTATAGTTCTTCTTTGTCTAAATTAATCACAATAGCGATGCATTATTGTAAGTTTAAAAAATACCGACTCACATACATATGTTATGTAATATGTCACAGTTTTTCTGATTATAAAATTATTACCTATGTTTCATAATTTTGATTATTTGAATAAAGTATTTTTTTAGTAATTGATAATTGCAAAACAAAAATGTTACAAAAATTAAAATCAAGAAACAAACTCAAAGACAATGTTTTACAATTATGTTTAAGATATATAGTTCAACTGTTGTAAAATTGATATTATAAAGGTAACAATTAATATAGATTATAATGAATAGTATTTAAATCTATATTATATATCACACGTATGGCACATAAATATACTGTATATACAAACACGAAAGTTCATTACAATTACAGGAACAAAGATTCAGAACAAATTGATGGCTAAGGAACATTTTACAGAAGTCACGACACTCATACCAGTATGTTTATATTAACTAGTTCAAATAAGTATTAATTAATTATTTATAAACTATAAATAAATATTAAACATTAAACATCAAAAATACTATAACAATTAATACCATACATGTATTTTCCCAACTGCTTTGTTTTAAATTTATTAAGATTATTATTTAGCTTTTTTATTTTTTGTATAATATATCGTTATAATTATAGAAATTAATCAATATTGTATACATACATAGAATCACAGAGTAATAAATGACTTTATAATAAGAGATTATTAATAATAGTTTCAACCCTTGTTTATTTTATATACATCGTAAATTATAGTATATAAAAATCGTTTATTTTAATAATTTGATGTAAATAGGTAGAGAAAAAGTAGTATTAAATATTTTGATTAAATTTATGATATGAGCAAATATATATATTCGTACAATTTTAACATACGTAATTTGCCTGTAAAATATAATGTAATATACGTTGTATATCTAAAACTGTTTTACTGCATAAACTATACATATAACTGTAAACAAGTATTAAAACAATATTTTGCAAAAGCTTTTGCGTATCTGAAAAGTATTATTAAACTGCATACAAAATTAATAGGTGTCATAGCTTTGTATCATAGAGTAATGATTATAATTACACTATGCTCTGTATATACTTATTCTATGAATGGCAATCTAGAATATTTCCCTTGAAAATGTTGTGCATTTTTCGTTTATGATCAACATAATATATTATTTTAAAAAATTAAGCATATTCGAACTTCCAGTAGGTACTTATTATTATATAAAAAATATATCAATATTATATTTTTATTACTCTTTTATATCGTAGTAATTAAATAATTTATAAAGGATCTATAATTTTGACAACAAACTTACTTCTGTTAGCTTGTTACGACATTTTTCATATAGTCATATAGCTCGGTATATTTATATTTATATATATAATACATTTACAATACACAGCAATTAATTAAGGCAATACATATAGCTATGCATTTTAACAACACATATTCATATTATTTATGTTTCAAACCCACTGTCCGTTGTTGTCTGATTCAATAATAATGCATCATTAATTTGAACACCCTTTAACACGGAATTATAGATTAATAACTAACAGTATTTACACGGTGTTCCTATAAAATCTAAGTATGAACTCGTATAAAGCTTATTCTAGGTATGTTATGGTAAACATGGATGATGTTGAAATATGTCACATAAACATGTTAACCTGTTGCGCATGTTGACCCTACCGAAATGTTTGTTTACAAACTATAACGTTCCCTGTGCGTACTTCTTGCTATCCATAATTTACCTGTTTTTGTTCATGATTAATGGAAATTAAGATTATCTAATTTAAATGTACTTCACATGGATACTTTCGAGGCTTATTAAATTGTGCAATTATTATTCATATAAACAAATAAACAGATGTTATTCAGTTAATATCTTTGTAACATACTGATTCTGAATCGACATCCTTTGTTTGATTTCATTACATTTATTTGGAATTAATGATTAAGGAAGCAGCCAATTTTCTAAAGCAAATCAATAAAAAGAAAAACCTTTTAAAGAAAACATAATTGATTAATTTAAATTAAATAATTAAGTATTTTTAATACTTATGAATCATATTTTTCTTACATGATTTGTTTCAGTTATAATTGTGACATACGAGTTTTTGACGTGCTTCTTATGTCAAAATTTATTAAATTAATTAATGTATATTTTTATTTTATACGTTGTGCAAGTAACAATGCTATTGTTTTTTTTTCATATTAATAAGGTTAATAGTTTTCTTTGTATATTGTACAACTCTATATTATCATATCAATTTACTTTTTCATCGATGAAAAAAAAGTATTTACTAATTACTTAAATGTTTTTTTTTTTAATGAGCGTTGCCAAATTCATATCCTAGTAATATAAAAAACCATATAGACATCTCATGACAATGTAAAATATATCCATTAGAAATAGTAAGTGATTTTTGATTCTATGATATGTCTGTCCTTCTAATAAATAATGTTTATACTTGATTTACATTTTACATTGTGTAGGTATCATTTATCTATACCTACAAACTTATAGAGTGACGTATTGTAAAACCGTATTTAAAAATAGTATGTTTTTCAAATAACTTCTGATGTCAGATTTTAAAAGTATAATATATGTTTTTGATTGGAAAATCGACACAATAGGCAAACAGATAAGTTGTAAACTGAAGCAGTAAATATTGTTTTATATATTGAATTAAAAACATCGTCATATGTGGGATATGTTGCAAATATTTAAGAAACATGAGAAGCAAGTAATCGTAATTAAAAATAATTAAATAATAGTTTTAATTACAACAAATTATATTAAAATTGTTTAGTTAGCATAAATAGAATGATTTGTATCTATAATTTGTATCTTAATTTTCATAACAATTTTCTTTATTTAAATGAATATATACAGTTACTGATTTCGTGTTTATACGATAAAATTTATGAATGTATTATGTCATCAGATTAATACGTACATAGCGGTAGCTTATTACTTGGTTAA
This sequence comes from Invenusta paracnida, assembly GCA_036023295.1. Classification (NCBI taxonomy): domain Eukaryota; kingdom Metazoa; phylum Platyhelminthes; order Proseriata; family Coelogynoporidae; genus Invenusta; species Invenusta paracnida. The sequence goes on from JAYRBW010135802.1 coordinate 13,393, forward strand.
TAAATTGTAGAAATAATTGCAAGTGACTTATAGGTCATTATTTCAGATGAATAGTTTTTGTTTTGTATAACGGTACTTCTTCAAAATGTATTAATTAGTTGTACTTTGAATGTTAAGCATTACATTTACATATAGTATAAGCCATTTATAAAGCAGAGAAAGTCATAATGTTTTTGTCATGAAATTACTTGATTGCATATTTCATTTTTTGTAGTTGTCAAAGTCCAAAGATATTTTTCTTATATATACAAATCACGTTTACGTGTATATATATATATATGCATATGTTACCAATAGAATAAATAGAATAAATAGATTAATTTTTACACCGACCACAGCCTTCTTACTGCCGTATACCTATGTTAAATTCCAATTATTTTGAAATCGTTTCTAATATTGAATTATTTTGAACATGATCGAACAATTCGTAAATACATACACACATATATGAGAGGCATAACTAAATTATTTCTTGCTTTTTTGTGTATACAATTCAAAAGTCAATTCATTGATATAAGTATTCATTGGAAAAGTTCAAGATTTGTCGACATAGTTGATATATCACCCTGTCTACCTCTAATACACAGTCTTACTGACCTTTGTCTTGACTTTAACGGATTTCTGTAAAAAAATAAAATAAAAGGTTTTCAAAGGAACTTGCATATAACTTCGAAACAAAATTTATAGATTTTTGTCAAATAAACTCACTAACTAAACATTTCGCGTCTCCTGCAAAACATAAATTTATTTCCTATATGTCGTGTGAGAGAAGAATTTGATTTAGGTATATTGCGTTTTAGTTTTCATAAGATAAAAATATTGTTACGAATAAAACTAAAATATTACCAAAATATAATTTTAGGTCATCTACATACTATAAATGCCATTTGTATGATATTATTATAACGTATTATGCCATATACTAATACATATTCATGTTATTAAAATATGTACTATTTTATCTGTATGTAATATGCTCGTAAACAAATAATAGTTTTCATTTACAAACTAAATAAATACCATGTAGCTAATTGGCTTATAGTGAGATCATTTAATAAAAGCTTCCAATAGCGTTTTGAACTTTCAAATATCATTATAAAATATCAATTCAATATTATAAATACATATGCAATCAATTAACTATTATACTATTCACCTGTACACATTATAAAAGAATGTGTAAATAATGCTCTAAAAAACTGTATATATATATAATAAAAAATGTCATGCATTACATCAAATAATTAACATGTATTGGCCATGGCTGTCATGCAATATTACATACCTAAATATCTATTATATGTATAACAGTGTATTTTATAATATGTATAACAGTGTATTTTATATGTATATACCTATTATTGAAAATTGTATCATATATACATATTTTATGAAGTATCCCTTACAAAAAAATCTCATGAGATTTCATATTGATAACATTTAATTTAAGTTTCTCAATTTTATATATTGTATGTGAATTATTATTGACCATAGCCAAATTTAATTGTATACAAGTGATGCATATATGCTAAGACATATACCAGCTTCGAAAATCATGCGAAAATCATAATTTGCTTAATTGAATTGTAGATAAATTAAACATGTTAGGCAGGAATTATATATATTATTATAGGTGAATCGGTTATTTATGATTTGCGTGTGTTTTATGGCAATTTAACTTAACCCTTTATAGATGGTGTACCATTATATAGAGTATATTAAACTGTGTGCATATTAAACATGAGGAAGATAACATTTTTAACTTAATGGACGCGTAAAATTGAGCGCGATTAACATACTAGTGACATATATTATCTTAAAGCGAAATTTAAGCTGTGGGCAAAGAAGAAAAAACGTTAAAATTGGTCAATCTTTGAATTGAGCGAACTTTAAGTTGAGGGGAGTTCTCATGACGCAATTGACTATTTTGTACTATGATCTGATACTTAACAATTAGCTATTAGTTATAACCTATTTATTAATAATGTTCGATTATATATGAAGCACTCAATTTAATGTTCGCTCTGTTTAAATGTTTATATCTTAGCTTAATTTAACCCTCTGCATATTGTTCCCCCTAATGGTAATTCACTTATAATGATTAAAGACTAAGGCATAAATTCTAAATTGTGGTTGTCGCAT
>JAYRBW010135813.1:0-15532 GCA_036023295.1 Invenusta paracnida
ATTCATTTGCATTATCTGTGTCATATAATATAGCTTTGGTGCTATAACTGAATCAAACTAAATAGGATATCTTTTATCGAACCTTATTGTCAGGTTATAATAGCATGCGCGTGACGTATCAATGACGTCGACTGTTTAACCAATGAAATGCGAGTGATATGCTCATTCAAATTTTCTAAAAATGCATAGCCGTTGTGTGCAAGTTGCCGAAACTTTAAATAGCCGGGTTTAAAGGGTTGAAGTCCAATGGACGTTCATACTACTGCTCTAAAATGTATAGTACTAAAGGTAGAAACAATTTATTCATAAATGATAATGTATACTTCCTACAATGTTGCTAGGTATAACCTAGACATAAAAAATTGACTTGTTATGCATGGGATGATATAGGTGGGATGTACATATAAGTCCTAAATTGTAAAAGTCTATCATTAATACGTAGGTATCAAGTAAAAAATTAACAGTTGAAAATATAAGCAATCGATGTAAATGAGAAAATATTCTTATAAGTGTGTCAATGTTAATATCAATGTGGCGGTTAATGGACACAATGGAGAGATGTTCTTCGATTAATGTTGAGCGCATCCATGTTTCAACAGTGTCTTTTGAAAATATCTTTTCAATATATTCATAAACATCTGAAGGAACGTTTAGTCGATGCCGCTGAACATTGGATATAAGAAGCTCACTGAATGAATTTACTAGCAAGACTCCGTTTTCTTTGATGTTTGGCCGTGAGATGAGGACCAGTCACTCTATACACTTCGATTGTCAGACAAATCTGAGACCACCTGTCAAAAGTGTGACCTGCAAACTAACTACAATAAGCAGTAAGGTACTATAATGCTTTACTCTCTTAGTGACAGAATCTGGACGCTAAAAGAGGTGCTAAAAGTAAATTATGAAGCTGTCTTTCAGCAAAGCAGGAAATCGTTTGTCAACCAATCAAATATCCAACCAAGATTTGTTACACCAAGAGACAATATTACCCAACAACTGGCATGTGACAGACTATCTCACCAACAGGACAGGACGTTCAAGAGATTGTTCTCCTTGTCAATCAACCTAATGCTCAACCAGTAAGACAAAGATGAAGACCAGCTTATCTTAATTACTGTGTAAACACAATGTGTAAAGAAACTATATTATTTTAGAATTTTGATTTGTTTAAAAAAATTCAATTAGTTTATTAATATTTTATTGTATTGATGAATTTGTTCTGTTTAATAATTAATGATACTTAATAGGTATCCATTTAAAAAGTATATTCAATGTGGTATATCTACTTATAATTTGTTATTCTATTATAATATTATTTGTTTTAATTTATCTATAGTTACAAACTGTTAGTAACAATAACTTTGTATGATTTAAATACGTAAACATTTACCAAATATATAGTATAATAGTATAACAAATTATAAGTAGATATGCCACACTGTTGCATATAAACGGTCCGCTTCAGTTAAGCCGTAGGTACTTGGTGGATTGGTACTGTCTGATCGACTTTGCTTTTAAAGTTGTTAAAAACGAAAATATTACTCGAATTGACATACCAAATAATTGGCGGGCGATTATTTGCGATAAAAATTATGCAAAAACAGATGAGTGATATTAGTTCATTTTAATAGTTTTACTGATGTAATTTCAATTAGAATTTAGAATCTGTTCAAGGGTGTTTTGGCCTGTAATACGTGTACCTACGTGTAATATAGAGTAATGAAATATAGTTTCAACTCTTATTGATTTTATATGCATCGCGCTGTGAATTTTATCAATAGAAAATCATGATATTTCAATAAATGTTATATAAATGGGTAGACAAAAAGTAGTATTTAATATTTCTATTAAATTAATTTTAAGTGTAAAATCTATAATTTCAAATAATTTTAACATTGGTATGTTACAGTACGTTGATCTGTAAAAGTTTTTTTAATTTATATACAAACTGTTTCACTGCTGTTAGTTTTTAAAAACAATATTTTGCAAAAACTTTCGGGTAACTGATTAGTAATATTAAACTGAATGAAAAACTGATTACTGATTAGAGTTAAAACTCTATTATTACTCTATGATCATAAAAAAAGTCAATATTTTGTGGTATGATATAAAAAAATTGAATACTACGAAAAGAAATACTGCCCAATTTCAACTTTTATTGTTAAAATGTACCTACAAACATACAATATAAGTATCTATTTCTGTACAGTTAAGAAATTTAAATATATAATATATAGATCGTATAGGTATAATTTTCTTTAATCAAAAAATAAAAGAAGATGCATTAAGATTTAAAGCATTGAATAAACTTCTAAACAATAAATTTCAAAAGCATGTGTTATATATACCTACACTATAGAACGAAAAATGATGTACATTTAAGAATTCATGGAGCATGGTATATATGACATAGCAAACCAGATTGCTCAAATACCGATAAAACCGATACTGCGAAATGCTACTAACCCCTTTAAAATGCTTATAAATTAATAATACTTTATGTTTATATCATCGTTTTTGATAGAATTATTTGCTTCCCAGGATGTTAATATCAATATTATGACGGTAAATAAATTTACCATAATGGGAGGGTGGCTTTCTAAATTTTAGAAATAGACCTATAATTTGATTAAAAATATCATTCTCTGCTATATAGTCAAAAATAATACATCGTGCTCGACGTTAATAAAATATCAGGTTCTTTAGAAATTAATTGAATAATTTTTACTTAAAATGTTATACTGCATTATTTGAATTTTTAGTATAGGTTCATCCTAAACATCAATATAGGGAAATACAATGATAACATTTATGTTTACCTTAAGAATCTATGATATGAAAACGAATTATTATCATTAATTTTTATCTCCAAATGTAAATAAAGTAAACTTAATCTTTTTTAATGTATGTGAGTTTATCTTAGCAAAATTTATACATGTATATTGTAAAGATAGATATTTAAGGTTTTTTGTCTTACTACTTTAACATTAAAGTAGTAAGAGAAGGTGGAACGCTATAACAAAGACCCCCTTCCACCCCCCACCCCCCCCCCCTCCTCCCCTCTACCCACTTTATTGCGCTAAATGTGGGAGTATATAGGTGCGTGTGTATAATACATGGTACCAAATTTTAATTTAAAAGTGCTCGGAAATTTAAAAAAGTTTGTGCACCCTATTCAAATAGAAATACGAAGAAAATTGTTAAATTATGGAAATATTTTATAAATATGCGGGATAAAAATTTTACAAAAATAAAAGTAATTGAGCAAAAATTAAATTTGAAAATGCGTGAGAATTTTAAAGATTAGTTAATTAAACAAAAGATTTTCGCGCGTAATTCAATGTGGACGTTCAATTACATACTACTGCTCCATCTCCTAACAAAATTAAAATTTGCCCGCGTCATTTAAATTCATGAGGTTCCATCTCAACCGGAAGTAATTAGTAGCAGTCTGTCAGAAACCAGACACAATTTTAAAATTAATACCAGTCTGGTGCATTTTTTAAATTAATACAACAATAAGTCTTGAATTTCGCGCGTAAGCGCTCGAAAACTTGTCCTTATTGAATCACCGTTTTTATATACGAGGTGATTGTCAGATTCTTAAACTCCTAAATGATTCCTTAAAGGTATGCTAAAAATTACATAAACTCCTAAATTATTCCATATAGTAAAAATAAGTATTCCATAAGTAAACATAACAATTTATCCATAGAAACATATATTCTGCAACAAGAAATAACAAGCTGAATATCTCACTACAACAGTTAACGTTTACATAACAGCAGAAGCATTAATAAATGTATCTTCGTATAACTGGGCATTATCAAAGTTAAGACATAGCCATAATAGAGATAAATGTTCCATTAATTTTTCTCGTCAGATGTATAATTCACCTCTTCCTATGTATTCTCTTCATCAACGTCAACCTCCCTTCTAATTATTTTGACAATTAATTGAACTCTTATGTTTTTCATCTTACAAGTATAACCTCTTGTGATTGGAGTAGCTTGTCTTATTTACAATAAACACAAGATATTCCTATTTTAAATGTAATTGCTAAATTTGTAAATTGTTTCAGGATATCAATAAATCCTGTTTCAGGGTAAATACTAGATTTTATTTCTTTAGTGTACTTTACATATGCCTTATTTGTAAACCCTACTCGCTCTTCTACTCGTGGTTGTTTATTAATTTCTTTATCATTTCGAATAATTGGTGAATTCTTTAAATGTTATTTTGATTTATTATGGGATAGAAAAGCTTGTAATGTTGTAAAAGAACGTTTACAATAAATTCTCACAGTAATTTTGGGGTTTTGTTTTTCTGTTGAACCATTTTTAAACATATTTTTTAGCTTTTTTCCGGAATGATAAATTTGAAATTAGTGTAACCTGATATTATAAAATAGTGTAACTTTTATATAATAAAATAGTGAGACACCATCTGTGGTGATAAGATATTTATTCATTTTAAAAATATACACTGAAAAGTTATACCGAGGTAGTGACCTTCAAACAGCTCTAGATAAATTTCCTGATTTTGTATGGGCAAAATATCCGGTTGAAAAACATTTTCCAGGTCACAATTATACCGGACCGGGTACACGATAAGATTTTATATTAAATTAAAATAATCACCCGAAAAAAACAGATAAACCTATTAACAGAATAAATGCAGCAGCTTATAAACACGATTTAGCATAAAGAAGTGAAGATATAAACATAAGGCATGAAGCTGATAGGAAAATGATTGCCAAAACAGTTAAAATAGAAAAATCCAACATTTAAAGAAAGACTTGAAATATTTATAGTTAAGAAAATATCACAAGCTAAAATAAAACTTGGAATGGCGATCCCTTTAGGAGCTAACGCCTTCGGTGTAGGTTTAGCTGATAAAAAACATAAAGAGTACAGCGGATTTCATTCATAAGCAAGATGAACGCGTGTACAAATATATTTTAACTGTAAAAAATTTATATACAAGATTTGCGTGAGGAATTCCTTTAAAAAATAAACAATCTAACACCGTAAAAGAAGTTTTTAAAATTATAAACAGAAAACCTAAAAGACATTGGGTTTAGAATAAAGTATTTAAAAAATATTTAAGTGAAAATAATATTGAAATGTACTCTACTTATAATGAGGGAAAGGGGTTGTTATTCAGCGTTTTAATAAGTCGCTTTAAACGATTAATGTACAAAAGATTTACTGAACAGAGCATCAAAAGTGGTTGAAAATACTCCCAAAAGTTTTTAATTTTTATAATTACAAAATCTATTCTAGCATAAAATATCTCCAATTAAGCTACCAAACGCATACCTACTCAAACTGCAGTGGCAGATACTTCTGTAACAACCAAACCTAAGTTTAATATTTGTACCCGCGTTCGCATATATGAAATATTTATTGTTTATAAAGTGAATTCCACTTCCCCTATAACATATGAAATAAAATATCCTGATGGAGAGAAAATTATAGGTAGATTTTATACAAATGGACTGCAAACAACATTTTTCTATTGAAAAAATGCAAGCTTATTTTGGGGAATTGTTATAATTTTGATAAATGTAAAAAATGCTATACAGTTGTTAAATTGTTTTATAAGGTTTGTTAATGAAAGTTAAAATTATAGATTTTTGGATGAAAATTGCTAAATTGATTGTTTGAATTTGAATTTCGGAGTAGTATGCGCTGGGGAACTGGTAAAAATTGAAAAATGGGTGGAAATGATGAATATTGAATGTGAGAGGTGTAATTTTGAGTCTTTAAAGTGTTGAAGGTTTTTTTTTAATTACTGTTTCTGGCTTTGAAACTCAATTTTCAAATTACTCACACAATCGCTTAATACTGAATACCTGATTATTTTCAAGAACCCACGTACTGTCAGCCAAATGAGTCATCTCGGACGTCAAATCTTTCCTGGGAATTCCATATTCATAACTTCAGTTTTCAAGTAGATTGTTGTCGACAACCCTTACTCCTATTTATTTATTGATCTCCTCCAGCTGACACCAGACTATTTACGAATGCGAAGTCATATTCTACCAGGAGAGGAACCGCAATATATCTGGCGCATAACCAAGTCATATCTAATCAAGTGAGAATAAAACCTTAACCAATTTTGAATGATAAACCTTTTCCAGAAATGGTTGCGCTTAGTGAAGATAGTATGAGAAACACAGAAAGAATTGTGAACCAATGCAAGAAAAATCTACAATTGAAGTGGAATCATCGCCAGATGATGTAGACCATAAATTGTACGCCTACAACCTCAACCAAGAAATCAGAAAACGGAAATTAGTGAAAGAAGCAGCTGGACTACCCTCAAGTCCTCCTCCACAACCTAAACCTGCACCTGTACCACAGCCTGACAATTTATTTAGACAGGCAGTTGACACGTCTCTCAAACACTGTCGGAGAAAAGGTCGTTTGCTTCTAAGATTTCTTTAAACGCAAAATTATAAATGGGATTACCAAGGCGTGTTTTTTATCAGGATGGCAACAAAATTGACATATTTAATATATTAAACTTAGTGCGGTATACTGTTGATAGCAGAATAAAAAAAGCTTTACCAACTGGCTGGTACCAATCTGAAAGGGATCTTCGCTTCATGAATGTACCACAATATATTATGAGGGCTGACAAGCAAGTAATGCCAGCGCCACCAAAATCACCAGAGCAACACCCATCGCCACCGGACTGGCATGTGTCAAACCACAAGCACCAGTACCATTGGTACATCAATCCACGCCGTTCAATAGACATTTATTTAGAGACGAGGGAGATAAATCATGGATTTAACCGCTCATAGCTATATATTTTAACTTTGATGATGCCCGGTTATCCGAAGATACATTTGCTAATGCTTCTGCTGTTATGTAAACTTTAAATGTTATAGTGAGTTATCCTACTTGTTATAACAGAATATATATATATATTGTTTCTATGGATAAACTTGTTATTTTTACTTATGGCACTTATGGAATCATTTCGGAGTTTAGGGAATGTGTAGCATACAGGAAATTCTTAGCATACAGTTATAGGGATTCAGTTAGGAGTTTAACATACCTTTAGGGAATCATTTAGGAGTTTAAGGAATTGTGAGTATACTTTTATGGAGTTCTTAGCATATATTAAGACATTTAGGAGTTTAGGTAATTTTTTAGGATACCTTTAGGGAATCATTTAGGAGTTTAAGGACCTCACAATTACCTCGTATAACGCCTTTGTGAAAACGGAGATTCAATAAGGACTAGATTTCCAGCGCTTGCGCGCGAAATTTAATTCTTATTGTTTGTATTAATTTAAAAAAAAATGCGCCAGAACTGTTATTCATTTTAAAAATTGTGCCTAGTTTCTGACAGACTGCTACAAATTGCTTCCGGTTGAGATGGAACCTAATAAATTTAAATGACGTGCGCAAATTTTATTTTGTTAAAAGATGGAGATGGTGATGGATTTAATAAGGAATACTCTGATCGAATGGAAAATGCAATAATCGGAATCTACACCGTTGATTATATGGGAATCGTTACCTTACTTGTTTAAATCGGTACATGTATGTTCACGATAGCCACATAATTTTCCTTCCATACGGGTTTTAATGACACGCGAAAGAGTTTTGTTTTATTAACTGATCTTTTAAATTCTCAAGCATTTTCAAATTTAATTTTTGCTCAAATACTTTTATTTTTGTAAAATTTTTATTACGCTTATTTATAAAATCTTCCCTTAATTAAACAATTTTCTGCATATTTAAATTTGAATGGTGCACAAACTTTTTTTTAATTCCCGAGCACTTTTAAATTTCAAGTTGGTGTCATATATACACACGCAAGTATTTACGTCCCCACACTTGGCTCAAATGAGTGGGTGAAGGAAGGGGGGGGGGTGTTGGGGGTCTTTGTTCTAACGCTCTATCTTTTCCTTGCTACTTGATAAATAATTAGGTAGTAGGTATATATTTGTTCTATATACGTTCGATATTCATTCATTGATTACATTACTTATAAACAAATATCAGATTAAAATATCTGAGAAATGCACATAGTCCCGCAGCTAGCACCCTCCAGGTACAAGGAACGAGATATACCAACATTGACCCCTCTATAATTCTAGATAATACTGTAAACCTTCAGAAATGGACGCTTGTCCGTGTTTGGGGGGTTGACTTGGGTGCTAGCGCCCCTCCTAACAGTTCAAATAAATTAAGACTTATATTTATTTTTGGTAATGCTATAAAATGTTCATAACATATATGCTGCACGGTAACAACGAAAAGTACATCGTTTGTTATTAATATATCGGGAAATACTTGGATATAAATATCTAAATTAATAAGAAAGCAGAGTGTTAAGAGAAGTGTAATTCTTGTTTAAAAGACTTATTTTATATATATATACCTAAAATATGTATTTGTTTAACGAAGTGGAACCAAGTGCCTACTTGTACATGAAAAATGCCTAGATAATTCGCTATCAATATTATTTATATAAACAATTCACTATAATATATGACTAATTTGATGCTATTATGGGTGTGTGTCGTTTCATTATAGTTGTATATTATATTTCTTCTGAAGATATGATATAAAGAAGTACGGATAAAACAACACCTTAGGGTACATCGGAAATTAAAGTGTCAGTATCATTAAAATTATTTATACATATATTGACATGTAATATAACGCTGACCAAAATTAAATTTATTTCTTAAAGGATATGTAGTGTTTATACTATAACATTTAGAAAATTGTCTAGAAACAGATATAAATTATAAATTGGATAGTAACAGGCTTAAATTTACTGAAGGCAAATTTGACTAAATTATCATCTGAGATATATTACTAATTATATTATACCTATATAATATAAAATATGAAAACTGATGTTTTGCTTTATCGTTACTATATTTTGTTATTATAATTATATTTTTCATAATTGCTCGTGGTATTATACACTTTTCCTTTTTTTTATTACGACCACACAGTATTATATAGAAGAACTAAATTACCCTTTTAAAGTAGTATGGGCGTATACTAGTAGAATAAACTGACATTAATAGGCTACTAGTATTTGTAGCTAGGGCGATCTTCTGCCTTACGGTTCCCTGCGCCACCTGAAAGATCCGGACATTCGGAACGAACCCCTTTTGGTTGCTAATCACTCGCACAGCTTACTACCATTTTACTTGTACTAATAGCAAAATGTATATTTTGCTCTGACAAACAGTTTTACCGCACATAACAGTTGTTTAAAGCTATGTAGAAAGCATATATTTCATAAAGCATTGGTTTACATATCTATAAGAAAAAAGTCAACATTTATGAGGGTTTTTATGTAGATATTGTGTGGTAAACAAATTAAAAATAACTTATTTGCTTGATTTTTGCACTATATTGTCCTATTTTTAACTTGTGAGACATGTTCTCCAAATTTCTAAAGACGATTCGGAGATATTTACTCAAAAAAGACAAGGCTGTAGAACTTTGACAAACCCGAAGTAATTCGCTTGAGACGTAAATCGATAACGTGTATCATGAAAGACGAACCGAAAAAAAAATTAATGCAATTTAGGTTTCTGTCTTAATATACCTTTATTATAATTCTCCGTATATTATGAGTATTTATAAGTGGCATATACCTACGTATATATGAAATTTAAAACCGTTTACGTTTTTCCAAGAACCGAAAGAATTTTATTGACTTCAACAACACACAATTTTAAATTATTCAAGGTTTTTGCGTATTTTAAGGAAAAAATCTTTTGAAATTTCCGGAATAATTTAAAACTTTTTCAAGGACATAATAAACCCCACTATAATTAACCAGGGTATAATCGCAGTTATGCAGTGTATGAACATATATTTGTTCTGATACGAATCAAAATTAATCATTGATATTTTATAAATTAAATCAATTATTAAAATTTTAAAAATAGGTTATTCACTTTCCATTTAATTCCTTTCAATTTAACGGAATATTTAAGACAAAATATGGAAAATGTAAATGTAAATGGCGGCCATAATTTCTTCATTTTCTCGCATAAACTCAATATTTTTACATTATTCAAAATTGTTTAATATTATATATATATTAGTGTATACATGTAAATAGTATGCTTTAATGTGAATATTATTTCTGTATATACATATATATTAGTCACTTCAATAATTGTAATGTTCATGGTTGGAATTTTGATACTAATGTCCGGTTGATAATAATTAAAGAAATTATTTTTTATGAGCAACAATTGTTCTACATATAATAAATCATACCTTGCTAAATGTGGTAAACACACTAAGATTTAAAATAATAACACACTTTACATATAGGCATAAGTTTTAAACTTATTCATTTAGAAATAAAAAAGATTTTAATTTTATTGCACATATTTCTTTAATTTGTACTATACAAGTAGTACAGTATTCAATATACATTGGTTTTATTATATGTGTTTTTATCATAAAAGATACACTATACATTTGCAATTAAAACTTTCGAATATTACAAATGTCAAAATAATGAATACTTTGTAACTTACATAAAACATTAATTTGGGTAAAAAATACCCTTATAATAAAATATCATTTGAAAAAATTATAATGTAATATATTTTATATGTCTTGTCCCCACATATATATTATATATTTATGTTATAACATTTGATATAATTGATATTACACAAATTTTTATTCCTTACATAATGTAATGAAATATTTCAACGGAGAGAAAAACATATTATTAGGTTATAATTCTTTGGTTACTTATATATTTTTAAGTGGTATATATTTTTATATAAAGTATAAACTTAATTATTAGTTATTTTCATAATATTGTAGATGTAGGAATGAATATGAGAATATGAGAATATCTTAATGAATATTAGATAAATAATATACATGTTAAATGTATACAATACATACATTATACATATAACATATAATGGGTATGTGCATATATTTCCCAATCATTATTATTTCAATATCAATAAATTTAAACCATACTATAAAAAATTATAAAGTAAATTCAAATTTTAATAATATTATTTAGGCTTAACGCGGAAAATCGCTTTTTGAAATCAAAATGTAACAATGTAATACAGTATGCTATCAATACACTTTCTGCTGTTAATATGTCTATAGTATGATTAAATCTATAAATATTGAACAAACAAAAATTGGAATTATTTGAAAATAATTAAAATTGTTCGTTACTTGAATTTGATTAAAATTAAAATTTATAAAAATGGTAAATTTATACAGTATGCGATAATTTGTGCGCAGTTTTGAATTGTTATTTCTATGAAACATAGATAGAAAAACACATACACCGTCTTAGAAATATGCTAAGTTTCTGTTCTGAGCTTTATTAATATGTTTCATTTAGCATGTTAAACTCGCTCTCTTTCTATTACTTTTCTAGCTGTAGTTATGTATAATTAATTGTATTTGGTTACCATCGGATCAAGCACTGAAAGCCTATGACGAGGTTTAGACACTATCGGATCAAGCACACGACGAAATTATGAAACTAAACACACACTGGCATCCTTATATTACCCACGAGATAATAGCGCAGTTAAAAAACTAGATGCTACCCTGAAAAGCCGACTTAAAAGAATTAGACTCAACGAAAGAATTCCATTCTCCACTGCTCTGCTGAAAGTACTATACGATATAAAGAGTACACCCAATGACGTCATCGGCGAAACCCCTTTCAAGAGAATGTTTGGACGTACGATGCAAACTAAACTTTCGTTATTACAGAGAGTAAACAACGACAATGGCGCCACTTCGAAGAAATGAGATATTCTGAAAGAATATGCCTCCAAATGGAGCAGAACTCGATCCTACAATAAGGGAGACTCTGTTTTAATTCGGAAAGGAGATGGTCAACCCTTTCAAAGTCAAGAAGTCATTTCTGGCCAGGTAGGGGAGTACACCTACGAGGTTAACGTTGATGAGAGACAAAGGCAATACAATCAGAGAAATCTCAAACCGTTACTCACAGATAAACTGTTACCACCGGATCAAGCACTGAAAGCCTATGACAAGGTTCAGACACTATCGGATCAAGCACACGACGGGGTTCAAGACAGTATGGCACACGACGGTATTCAAGCCTACAACACCGAAGTCCAAAGCCAACCAATAGCGGGACCGTCTCGGTACAATCTTAGACCTAAGCTGATTGATCCTAGAGTGTATAAAATGTAATTTTAGTTGGGAGGAGATGTTGAGTTTCTATTCTGAGCTTTATGAATATGTTTCATTTAGCGTGTTAAACTCGCTCTCTTTCTTTACTTTTCTAGATGTAGTTATGTTACGGCGGAGTCGGTGCTATCATCAACCCTAGGTTGCGCAATCTGGTTATTTGTCTTCCTGTCTCTGAACGAATTCTAAGAATTGATATGAAGCTCAATAATCGCAATGCGAATCCCTTCAGTATCTATGCACCTACTGCTGTCCACTCTGAAGAAGCCAAGCGATTCTTATACTACCTGAAACCTGTGATACTCTGTCAAAGCGCGACCTAACAATGTTTCTGGGAGACTTTAATGCTGTGCTACCCCTCAGCAGAAGATCGCCATATTCAAAGGGCCCTTTTAATCCCAGCACAGAACTAATCGAAGAGTTTACTGAAAGAATCAACTACTTATCTGCTAATACACAATTCCGTAAGAAGAAGTCTCGCCTCTTTACCTTTACGGGTCCGAAGAGGCGCAGAGGCGACCAAAATCCTAACACTTCACAGTTTCGACATGCGCAACTTGATCACATTCTGGTTCCTTATCGAGAAAAAGGATGGATAATTGACTGTGATAGTGTGAAACCGTTATCATTTTCAACTAATCACCGACTAGTCCACTAATAAAATTGACAGACAGTTTGTTCCGATCATCCAAGAAACCCAAGCGTCAATGCATCGCTGAACTACTCAAGTGTGGCACACGCGCACGGTTTTCAGCTTTATTCAACCAACACTTGAGTATAAATGATATCATCACTTACTCGGATATTGTCCACGCAGTGAAGTCAGAATCTAATGCTGCGCTACCGACTCTTACATCACCAAGAAAAGGAGCAGCGATATGGGACAGTGACCCTGAAGTGAGAACTGCGAGACAGATTGTTGAAAATTTACGACGCTCTGGCCAAACGTCCAGAGAAGAGATTAGCACTGCTGTCAACCAACTAAAAACCATCTACGAGTCAAAACGCCTGCAAGCCATTGACGAAGCTGTAGCGAATATTAACCGAACTCATCACGAAGGAAAGCATGGAGCAGCCTGGAGATCCATTAACAAACTCACCGGTCGGAAAGAATCTAGTGCTCCTAATACAGCTGGAGCTACCCCAGATGAGAGAAAGAACGATTTAAAAAAATTCTTCTCTAATGTGATGAATGCTCCAGAACCACCAGAGAGGGACTTCAGCCTTCATGAAAACACCAATCTACCTAACTCAACAGATTTCAACATCAACCCGATCACTCTGGACGAGCTGCTTAAAGCTGCTCGCTCTACTCTTGGCGGCAAAGCTACTGGACCAGATGAAGTTCCTGTGGAGGTATTACGTATACCATCGGTCGCTTTCCAGGTTCTCGAAATTATGAATAAGATATTAATCAATGGCGAACCTGCTTCTACTGAGTGGATTACTGCAGAAATAATCGCCATACCAAAGAAAGCAGGGACAACACGACTTGATGAACACCGAGGAATTTCCCTTATTTCCCTTGTGCTGCAAAATTACTGAACAAAATCCTACGTCAGAGAATTCAACCAATTTTAGAACCGTACCTACGCACAGAGCAGAATGGGTTTCGTTAGCATAGAGGCACTTCAACGCAAATTCTATCTCTACGACGAATAATTGAAGAGTCAACATGCCGCCAGAGAGATTTAGTTGCTGTTTTTGTAGATTACCGCAAAGCTTTTGACTCAGTTTCTCGTGCTTGCATACCTAAAATACTTGCGGCCTACAATGTTCCTTACAGAATAGTGAAAGCAATAATGTCACTTTATATTTCAACTAAAGCCACCGTCGCCACATCAGATGGAACTTCTGATCCTTTTGATACCACATCAGCGGTTTTACAAGGAGACACTCTTGCACCTTTTATCTTTATTTTTGTTTTGGACTGGGCTTTTAGAACTGCGCTACCTGATGATCAGCATGGCTACACCATCCAAAGAAGAAGATCCAGGAGATACCCGAAGTTCAGATATCTGTGCTAGCCTTTGCAGACTATCTGGCTCTCATCAGTTCTACAACAGTTGGAGCACAAACCATGTTGCACTTCAGTCAACAGCAGCCTGCAAGTGAATACGACCAAAACGGAGGTTCTGACAGTACCCCCTGACTTGGATGTAAACATAACTTATGACGATGGCAGTCAACATAATTCTCTTCCACGGTGTAGTACATTTCGTTATCTTGGATGCATGTATCTGACTGCAAAAGAGATTTCATCAGACGACGAGCCTTGGCCTGGCAAGCAATTGACAGACTAAGGCCTTGTTGGAACTCTCCTTCTCTCTGTGACAATCTCCGAAGTAGATTGCTTCAAGCTACAATAGAAACAGTTCTACTATATAACGCTGAAACATGGACTTTTCCAGATGCCCTGGAGAAAGACATTGATGGCGCTCACTCCCGCATATTAAGAAGCGTGTATGGTATTCTATGGCCAACACGTATCACTAATACAGCTCTCTATATACGTGCTGGCCTTGTTACTCAAAGTACACGACTCAAAGCCAAACGCATCTCTCTCGTAGGCCACATAATTCGATCGGAGGCATATTGCGTTTCAACCAATTCACAGGGTATTGCTTTGGAATCCGACCAAACCCTACAGACGTGGTCAAGGCCGTCGCTTAACGTATGTGGAAAATGATAATCGACTGTGGGTTAAGCACCCCAGGTTACTGCTACATCTGCATTTTGAGAAATAAAACGCCTGGCCTTTGCACATCAAGTCTGACTCTCTACACCTGCGATAATATATCATTTTTATAGTTTATTATCTGCAAATAGTACTTTATTATTAATATTATTATTTCACATATTACACTTTTTTAACTGCCTATTTGTATATCGATTCCCATTTGATACTAAATATATACGCTTTATTATTATTATTATTATATGTTTGTGTTATAAACCAATATTTTATTGTGTGTATTCATTTTGTAGTTAATATAATATCATATTTTATAAATAATATTGTCAAATAAAAAGTTTTTTTGTATTCCATTTGTAAGCTACATTGGAACTTTAGTACTAAAAGGAAAGTGTACTTATAGTGTATATACACATGTTTGTATATATTATTACGCAAATTACTTTATTTCACATGTTTTATGTGTCATGTTAATATAGTGGAGATATATTATAACATTTCAAGAAATGTATAATATACATGCATTTCTTTTTAAGAAAAATGCATTATATGTGAACAATTAGATCGTAAGTATACTTTTAAGTGTACTATTAAGTATACATCACATTATTTATTGAAAA
>JAYRBW010135824.1:0-15530 GCA_036023295.1 Invenusta paracnida
CAAATATTTGTTATATAAATTAGCTATGTATTTTCAATTGTCGACCATTTTCCGTGTCGACGCTATTCCGCCAACCGCTGCTTGGTCGGTTACTTCAATTCAGGCAGCTTATACACTGCCGGTTTAACCAGGCAATATACTGAATTTATCAGTAGTCGACACATTGCGAGTCGATAAGGCAATCTCTAGGCATCTTATAGACTACCTGATTTAGTACATTGCCGGTAACATATTATTTTATGTATACATTTTTTTCTTTTATACTTTAATTATGTATTTTTTTCAAATGGTTAAGGAAGGTGTAAATAACAATATTATATATATATATATATATATTCTGCATATGCAATGGTTTTGCTAAATTATTCGGTAATCCTACATAAATAAATCATGTATATTTGTTTAATCCCTCTGCTAAAATTATAAGTGGATAAAAAGGTGTTTCAACTTTCCTTTTTCTCTTTTAAAGGACGGTGCGGAAGCTTAAACTAGCTTTAGTAGAATTAATATCATTAAATATTTAAGATTTAAGATTTCGCATTTAAAAAAATTTCGCATTCAATATTATAAATATTATCAAAAAATTTAAAGATAGTCAATGCAGCTTAGATAAGACCTAAAAACGCATACATAAAACGTGTTTTATTCCAACATATATACTATTTTATTGTATCTTCTATTTCATTATCTACATTTAAAATATATACTATTTTAGGTTTTACACAAAATGCATAATATGCATTTTATCATATAAATTGATTTATTATTTATGTGGTATATAATATGCAGATGATATTTAAAAATAAATCATATATATTTATCATATAAATTGATTTATTATTTATGTAGTATATAATATGCAGATGATATTTAAAAATAACGTAGGTCTATATTTAAAAAAAGATTATGTTTTCCGTACATATAGGTAAATACCTATTAATATATACTATTTGTTTTAATTTTACTCATTTACAAATGAAGTATTGTGTGTAGAAGGTATAATAGTGTTATATATGACTTTTTTTAGCTGTACAAAAGCTCTTCTTTTTTATAAATATTAAATTAAACGTAAGTTTTTTATAGTTTTTCTTTACCTATAAAGTAGGTATTAGTAACACACTGTAAAGTTTATTTACATAGTTTCATTAAAAGTTCAAGCTATATAAGTTATATTTTACATCTACGTATTTTGGATTTATTTACGTTTGCTTTGTATTTGGATTTTTAAGTAAATGAAATTTTACTAAACCAATTCCGTTTACCTTTTCAAATGCACAATAGCCCAACATTATATCAAAAGTACAATTTATTGTTTAAGTCGGTTATTTTTATGGATAGTTCTCGTCAATCTAAATAAAAATGTGTATCGACGTGTAATAAAAAGTGTACATGTTGTATATTATAATATATGCATGAACATTTTTAATATAATATATTATGGTATACCCACAGACTTCTATTTAAATATAGAAGTCTGTGGTTATACCTTATAATTTTAGTGTTATAGGTAACACAAAAAGTGGAATGAATAATTATTCATACTATTGTATGACTGTATAACTAAATCTGTCAACTAACTTAACACTTGGAAGATCCGGGAGAAAACCAGTCATAACACTTCACTGGACATATGTAAATTTTAACTACAAAATAATGATCTTACAACCTGACAAACTATTTTTATACTGGATATTTATATATACTATGTAAACAAAAGGATATTTTAGTTTAGAGCCTCATGTGAGCTGTGTTTAGCTAATTAAATCTCCTCAGCTTCTCATAGGCCCAAATAAAATATAATACAATTAAGCTAATGTTTGTACAGATTAGAGGTCAACTCTTTCAGGCTGCATTAAGCGTTTGACTGACACAACATTTTGGTATATTTTTACATTTTACTTTCCGTCTTCAAAATAATAACGAATTGGAGAGGTTTATGCAAACAAGAAAAACTGTATAATTTTGGAATAGTACTGTTGTTATTAGGTATATCAATTCTTGTCATATATACATATACAGATATCATTCGCTCATCCTCAAAAATGTATTCTCAAAATACCGAATCTAGTTAAACACCAGACTACGTACAGCTTTAATTTGGACTTAATGAATTGACTAACTACCTTCTTTTCAATAGCTTTATTTCATCTTGTACGTCTATAATATCCCCATCTGGCCACCCTTCTTCACCATGCTGTTGTCTCAAGATAAAGTGTTCTCTAACAGACACATAGCTCATGTAATCTATGTACATCGAACCCAACTTTACTTTTTAATATTCCCTTATCCTCTTTTACAAAAAATGTACATATATGGTGTGACATAAGTTGTCTAACATAATATATTGATAGCCTATTTTTAGCACATATAATTTTGATTCTTTTTACTTTTAAAAGTTGAGAATCGTCCCGCAATTAGAATAAATTGGAATAAATTTAGAGCGATTAGAATAAAACATGTGTGACCTACTTCTTAGCTTAAGTATATTTTTTGTGTCTAACACTGACATATATCACCTATAGCCTACGTATAATGTTTAAAACATCCTTTGTCCCCAATCACTAGGTTTCTACCGTCTGCGACACCCAGGAAAGATAAGTAGCGGATCCCTCCGCCTTCAAAGCCAACTATCAGTACCTGACTACACCGCAGGTAGCACAGGTGGCGTAGGCGGCGGCATACTAACGAGAACATCCAGTTCTGCTTCAGACAACGCCTCCACTTCCGCCACCAGTTGTGGGACTATCCCTGCTTCTCCGGGCAAAAATTCTGGTACCAGTCTGTTTATAGGCGGGGGTGGTGGGGGCCTGGTACAGACACCAGAGATTGAAAGACCACCTTCGCTGCCTACCACAAGTCTCAAGAGACTCATGATGAAGCGCAAATCTGGCAGGTAAGATGATATTTAAAAAGATATAATGGTACTCAATTTTGTAGTCAATTTAGTTAGGTAGATCTCTCGCTAATATATAAATGCAATAGTTAATGAAATACTTATGAAAAATATTAAGTACATTTACTAAACGACATACTAAGCATGCATACAGTTTTGTCCATAGCTTAATTTATACTTAATTATATAATCAAATTTTATTTGTTAAAAAACAATGCATACAATATTATGTCGTCCACATTTATTATTATTCTTTTTCTTTTCTATATGATGATGACTTTGATTTCTTAGAAATTTAAGTTCTCATTTGTAAAACTGTATTATTGTTTAATGTCTGATATTTAAATATATTTATATTTCATGTAACTATCCTACACTCTCGTGTACATGGTATTTTTATTGTGATTTATTTTTCATTAGCACAGAATCTCTATTCAGTGGGTAAGAATTGTTTGTATATTGCACGATTACTGAATTAATACAAAATGTCTTTACATATCGGTAAAGTTAGTTAATTTTACTGTTTATTCTACTACTCATGATCTTAACTTTTTGAAAGAAACCGTATAACATATGACATTTTCTTGTAATAAGTTAGTTTAGATTCATTGTTTTAAAACATTTGTTTATGCGCTTCAGTTATTAGTTCATAACGTTTAAATGTAAGTTTGACTTATATAAAGGTTTCACAGTATGAAAGTACATACTATGCAAATGCTGCTAAATGTATAAGTGTTTTTCTACTCTATAAACTAATCTACTCTGTATACTGAAATAAGGAATTATTCGTAATTTACCAAACTTGTATATTTATGTATAATAAATGTAATGAAGTATAATGATCCCTGTACACTTAAAGTAATATATTGCTATATATGTAAATATTACGTTCGAAACCTGATTATGTGTAAGTATCTAAAAATAATTAGATTGCTTTATATTGCAGTGGATTGACAGCTGTCACGCTTTTCAGTATTAATTATTTCTGTGGCCTTTATATAATATTATCTTCACGCATTTTATTTTAAAACGGTAATCTTAAACGAAATGTATATATGTATTGTAATAATTGAAATATATGTATAACATTATTTACATTTTATTGGTTCTTTATATTATGTTCTCTGACATGTGATACTTATATATGGCTTCAGTTAAAAGCTTAAAAGCATAACCATTGACGTTTAGAGAATAATATTCTCTATTATTATGTTTAAAACGAAAAAAAAATACATTTTAGTCACATAATGTAGATAATATTAAAGGTGGACGTACGTAGGTACTGTTATTTGTATCATATGTATGAGTATGTAATAAGTATGTAATAAGTATATAGATACTATGCTATAAATGTATTGCACTTAAGCCAATTGCTTTATCTCGCAAAAAAATTGACGGGATATAATAATAATTTCTTATTTGCTTCTATAAATTTAATACTATATATTTGTTCCCATAAAGCTTTTTACGCAGAAGACTACGGTAATAAATGCTTATTTACACCTGCTTTTTGTACTAATTTATTATTTTTCAATTTTAAAGTTTTTGTTTTACTTGTTAATGTTTATTAATAATAAAAAATCATTGTCTTATTTTTCAAGTCAGAATTAATATATATATTTAATATGAAATATATATATATTAATATAGTATATTGTAATATGCACAATTTAACTAAAAATAATAATATTCTTAATGTATTATTTTCATATTTTGTAAATTATTTATTTCATTTTTATAACTTGATTAATAACTAATTGTTATACACTTTTAACGTTTGTATTACTTTTTTATTGACAAAATCTGAAATTGAACTTTATTCTCCTTTTTAATTCTACTTACCTGAAGAATTATTATTTTATTATTCAGAATGTTTATTGCAGTTCATGTGAAATATCATTTATAAATGACATGTGGATTAAGTGACCATGTTTTACATTTTTCAATATTTATAATATAATAATATGTAATTACATTATGTTATGTTACGTTACGTTACATTATGTTATACATTACATTACATCAACACAACTATAATTTTTCTGTTGACCTTCGTAGTAAAGGTTACGATTCTGAACGACTGAGTCGTAAACGATACTCATCCCGGTACGTATGACATGGATATTCATAGCATAGCCTTACTTCGCTATTATTACTCCATTATAATATTTGTAATATATATGGCTTCGTATAATATTCTTATTGTTAATTATTCAATTCATTTTTTGGTAGTTGTAGTCATTCCTCTAACTCCGCTTCCTCCACTATATTAGCTATAGAATATTTTATTCATCTATGGAGGTGAAGCATGGTATGTTTATCTGGACTACCATATTATGTATGGTACCGCAGTATTAACCCTTATTTATACTCGACCTTGTACATTTCCTAAAAAATTATTTTACAATAACATTCTACTAAAGTAGGTACTTTAATTTTACTGAAAGATTGTTTATGGTTCGTCTGCGATTTTCCTTTTTCACATCTAATCGTATTTTGTAGTTACTTTATTT
The DNA here is from genome assembly GCA_036023295.1 of Invenusta paracnida. Classification (NCBI taxonomy): domain Eukaryota; kingdom Metazoa; phylum Platyhelminthes; order Proseriata; family Coelogynoporidae; genus Invenusta; species Invenusta paracnida. The sequence continues at coordinate 5,407 of JAYRBW010135824.1, forward strand.
AGATTATTAGTTATACACATACATTTATTTTACTTTCCTAATATTATAACAACTTTTTCGATTTATCACAATCTGGCAAACTCTTCAATTGTATGGCAGAATATAATATTTTGCCATTTATCTTTTTAGAAATATATTTCAGAGTGAACTCGATCTATCTGTGATAGATGAAAGGTTTGAAATATTTATTTGTATACCTTTAGAAAATTCTTACTGTAATAATGCCCTTCTCAAAATTTTATTTCCTTCTGAAGAAATGTCTATAGTGGTGAATTTTATTCGTTTTGGTAATAAACATTTTAATTTCTCAAAAGATGTTATTGATTCTCACTGACAAAAATAGTCGGTCTTCATGTTGTATTTATGAATTTTCATCATCAATAATTTAAACTGAAAATTAACTATAGCTAAATACTCTAAATGTATTTTATAAAGTACTTATACATTAATAATTTTAGTAAAGTACTGTTAAAATACCTGCTTTCCTTTTCTCTAATATAATGTTAAAAGATATCAATTACTATGTTTTACTTAATAAGATTATATGTATTATATTATGGCATTTATTTGAATAAATTATACGCAGTATTTTATTGACTACTATTGGTATTGTTTGAAAATTGTATTCCTCATAATATGTCCTAGTGAATAAGTATGGCTTTAAAGTTCTGTCTTAATTGATTAGATTAAATTTAAATTAAATTTCTGCTTAGGGATAGATATCTAATTTTCCTCGGTTAAATATCCTTAGTTGATCTTTAATTCAGATAGAGTTTTAATAAACTCAAAGAATGACCGCCTTAAAATTGCATTGATACCACTTCGTTGGTTTTTTATAGTTAATTTGGTATCAATTTCGAGATAGAATGTTAATTAGATGTTAATTTTATTATATTCCGGTATATGTGGTAAGCCACGTTAAATATGCCGTCCTGTGTAATATGTGGAATTCTTATTAGCAATAGAGTATATTTTTTGTCTAGTAGATCTTTAAAATCCATACTATACAATAATAGTGTTATACAAATATTTATTAAATTAACTTGAGTGTCATCTGCTTATTTAATGCTGTTTTTATTAATTGTTTTTATATAATTTTACGTAATCCTGTATTGAAACAACATATTTAATTGTAAATGTAGCATCTTAAAATGCTCACAAAGAATGTACAAATAAAATATTCAAACTGTAATATTTATAGATGATATACTACCCGTATTAAATTAAATATAAGTCGCTTATTTTAACAAATCATCTATGACTACAATGGGACTATTCTTTCTTATTTACTTTATATGCTATTTGTAAATCGATATTTTAAAAATAAATATAAAAAAGTATAATGCTGTTTATTAGATACCATTACAAATATTACCATTTGTTAGGAATAGTATTTATTTAAATGTCTATTGAATGTGAAAACATGAAAAGATTTATTTCATTTATTTAAAATGTATATGTACCTAGTATTTTTAATTATGCATATTATGATTTTTGTATTACTTCATAATTTTATCAGTAGTAGATAGTCGTATTATATACTGTATTATTAATAAAATTTGTTATATTTCAGCCTATCCGAGCCCGTAAACGATCCCATTTCGGCACGCAGTCGGTCGGCTCACAACTCCACAAGCCGATCCTCCACCGGTGGCAACCTAACTTCCGCCACCGCTGGGGGACACAACGGTATTGATACAATTGGAGGACCGTCTGTTCTATCAGCCTCAAGCAATAGTAATGGTATTGGCGGCTGCGGAGTAAATCGAGGTCACATCGGGTCATCGGGTGATCTCCCCTCCGTGGCGATATCGCGTATCAGCGATGTTGTCGGCAGTGGTGGTGGTCTATCTACTTCGGTCAGTGGTCTTTCGGGCTCTGTCACCTCATTGTCCTGTTGTTCTCAGTGGTCCGGGGACTCAGGCGATGGTGTCCTGCGGATCTTCTACCGAGACGCCGCTATCCAACCGGTTACTGCTGGGCATGCACCCTCGTCTACAGGTTCAACGTTTCATGAAGGTCCCTCACAGTCGGTCTATCTTGTGGTGCAGGGTGGAACAACAGCTAGTGAAGTGGTAATGTTGGCACTGTGCCAACTATCGGTGAATAATGCGCGCAGCTTTGACTATCTGCTCTGTGAAGTGAGTGTAGAGCTGCCGGGGCCACTAGTAAAGCAACGAGTGCTCAAGGCGGATGCGCATCTTCTCGTTAACAGGTCAGTCTCTATATAGTATGCAAAAAAGGTAAATATTTGCAATTAAAGTTTACCGTACTAATTTTTTAGAGGGTTTGGTTTACTTTTTTGTTATATTTTGTTAATTTATTGTAAAATACAAATAATATGATGGTTTTATATATATATAAATACACTGCACATTGTCTAAACATTGTTTATCCATCTTGTCAAACATTGAATGAAAGAATATTAAATAAAAACAACGTTTAATTAAAATAGATGTGCATTTTAATTTATTTGCACTTCAGAGAAATTGTTATTCTAGACAACAAATTTAAATTTAACTGTATACATTTTTAAATAGCAGACTTTTACAAGTATTTATTAAATTTGCGCACTATTACAACTAGAAAATCTCTCATTCAATCCTTATTCTCTACGCCTCTGTATTTGCAGTATGAAGTTGAACGCGCGATATTACATTAAGAACCGACATCAAACGGGGCCCCTGCTCTCGGACGCAGACATCCTAGAGATCCAGGCAGAGAGTCGGGTACCCTTTCTGGATCTTCCTGTAGCTGAACTGGCAGTCCATCTGTTTGCAGAGGCCTACACGGAACTTTACGGACTACGCATTTCCAAGCTTCTCAGAGTCATCCTAGATGGCACACTAAATTCGAGGCAGCTACATCTTCCTCTACTTACTGGAGTGGCTACAAGTACCGTTAGTGGTGGTGGCAAAGGATATTCTGTGAATGGTGAGTTAGCTGATTAACTGCGGTTGGACTCAAACAAGATATAAAGTACCTAGTTAAGTAAATTTAGTTTGTGATACATAAATTATGTATACTCTTGTACACGTTATTTAAAAATGTTTATTTAAAAAATTAAAAAGCATGCTACTGAACTTAAGGAAAATACAATCCCGTGTTTTGCTTATCATTTCCGTGAATATTAGAGATATGCTTTTATTAATTATCACCGAGGTTTCTTTTATTTCTGATCTTTAAAATATAGATTATCAAAATGTTTTTTATAGTGTCATTGTTTTTTTATATCATTTAGGTTTCATTTAATTAATTAATTTAAAGATAATAATCACTTTTATTCATTTAGTATTATTAGTTATATTTTCAGCTTGTTCATTTAGATATTTAGATATTTATGCTATATTTATCTCAATTGGTGTATATAAAATCTTTAAAAATTATGACAACAAGAGAACTATTTATTTTACCTTTGGAACTCAATCAAACTCTTTTTTTGAATCCTTTTAAAGCACAGTTGATATACATAGATTTTTTATTTCAATGTAATATTACGAACAACTGTCACTTAAAACAAGCATTTTATCTACTTTTTAAAATGAAGTCTGTACTTTGGAATATGCCTATGTAAATATTATTAATTATTATTATAGAAATGTTATAACAAGGTTTCCGTGGATAATTTGCAAGCTTTTATACATTTTAATTTTACTTTACTGTACTGGCTCTGCATAGTAGTTATATCTTACTTAAAATAACTATATATATAAACAATATATTTTAATTTATTATTTCATGTTAATATTTGCAATACTGTTTGGGTTAATGAGGAGATTCTCTTCTTTTAGATTCAAAATACCCCATCTTTCCTTCCCTAAGTAAAACAAATTGATAATATAATTATTAAACAAATATGTTATAATATAGAATGTATGTCTTTTTTGCTATCTGTAGTCATAAATAATAATTTTATAATACTTTTGATTGTTTTTACTATTGCTAATATTATCTGTATACATTTTAATAGCATATTTTAGAAGGTAATAAAACCTTTATTTATCAAACTGTTTTGCTCAAATTTATAACAATAATTTACATAATATATTTAAACAGTTTCTTATAAGTATACTGCAAGGTTAGTTGTGTCTAAACAACTGTTTTAAAATATATATGCTATTGTACTACTCAATAAAAAATATAGTTTCACCTTCAATACCTTAATCTCTGCTCTTTAGCCGACATTTATTGAACTTTGTTCATGCCATGAAACATAAACTACTTAAAATTACTTAAAATTACATGGTAACATTTCCTCAATGCCCAAAAGAAAACACTGTGGTAGCACCATCCTTCAATAATCAATCGACAGAGACCAACGCGGCTCCAAGCTCTGGATCAACCTATGGAAATGCAGCACGCGTGTGCTACCTGGACAAAGACAGTGAGGAGAGAGGACAGGATCCGACTGTAGCCAGATTTCTGTCGCTTAGTAATCGCTATCTCTATTGGGTCGTAACCGAGATACTATCTGAAACTGGGGGGCCCTCTCGTCGTGGAAAGCTGATCAAACGATTCATCCGTCTGGCTAAGTTGTCCCGTGATATACATAACATTGAAACCTTCTTTGCGATCATGAATGGACTTGAAATGGGTGAGTGAATTGGTGGAAGCAATTTGAATAGGCTAAATCCTCTCTATAATATTAAATAGGAAAATAGTTTACTTCTCCGAGCATTCGACAACTCAGATATTCTAATCTGAGCGTGAGACTCAAAAATATTGCTCAACCTTACTAGAATAAATTCAGAACTAAACATGTTTGGTACCGTTGGAAAACGTATTCTATGGTGATAAACATAATATGTCAATCCTCCCTTCATAGCTTTTGGGTGAAAAAGTTTCGCTTTGTTAAGTTAAGCACCATGTTATGATATACCTACTGAAAATGCAGGATTATAGAAAACATATTATATGAAAAATATATATTTTTTTTAATATAGAGTCAATAAATGTTAAACCGACAGATAGAAATATGTACCTAATGTATCGAATAAGGTAGGTGAATAGTCGTAAACATACTCCAGGAACTCAAAATACCCAAAATTAAAGAAAATTCACTTTTTAGTGCATTTTGGTCATTGTGGATTCTTGGAGCATATTTACGACTATTCACCTACCCTAATCGATACATTAGGTACATGTTTCTATCTATCGGTTTAACATTTGTTGGCTCTAAAACGCTTCCTTTTTGAAATATTTTCAAAAAACAATATTTTTCGACTTATTCAAAAATCACAAAAATGTCTATGGCGTCATATTTTATGAAAAAAAAATTCAAACAAATAATGATGTATTGTGATACTTTATATATACTTTTGTATTGATTGGTAGAATATGTCATAACATTTAAATGTATTAGAAAAAAGTTATTCAATATTTTGTAATTTCCTATATATCCTGTATTTTCCGTATATCGATAACATGGGGCTTAACTTTAATAAAGCATATTTTTTTCCCAAAAGCTATGATAAGAGATGATTTGCATATTCTAATCACCATATAATAATCTTTCCAACGGTACCAAACATGTTTAGTTCTGAATGTATTCTAGGTCTAACCCTTATACTCTTGGACTATTCACCAGAGAGACAATACCAACTAACACAACCAAAATATCAGGTCATATTACTCTCATCTCATGCATTTTTCACGATATTATCATTGAAAAATAATTTTATTATTCCATTTTAAATTTTGAAATATCTTACAAAATATTTTTTTAAATATGTAAAAATGCTGCTAATACTATTTTTACTGATTAAAATTGTTTTACTTTTTTATTAATGTACGACCAAATCGTTTTTTAAATGTTTTCTTTTTTTTAATTTACAGTAAAATTGTCATTATTCTAAATATTGATAACTATATCTTTATTCAATAATTTAAACGAATCAAGCAAACTACAACCTCTGATTTGCAATTATAGATATCATGTTTCATAGCAATTTAAAATTACATTTATTTTTATATCATCAGAGAATGATAATTAATATACGAGAACGTAGGTGCACAAATATAGAATTTTACTCAGCTCTTAGAAAAGTTAATTAACTTAAACAAATTTTTCATATAAAATAGTGCGTAATATATATGGATGGCTTTAGATAAATAATGTGTTGTGGTATTTAGAATAATTTTGGAAACATGTTAAACGGGTACGTATCTATATTGATGACAATTAAATCTCATGAAACTTTATAAGCTTTTTTAACGTAATAAGTAAATAATGAATCGCAACTGATTAAAAGCATTTTATGTAATTTTCAATAATTCAGTTCAAATTTTAGATATGATTTTCAAAAAGTGCATGTAGATATTCGCCAACTTTATTGAAGTTATACATTATTATCTGTATATTATAGGTGTTTTATCCAGGTCTGGTTATATTGTAAGATTTTCCATATTTGTATACAGTTTTAGGGCGTTGTAAGCTTAATGCTTTTTGATGGTTTGCGAGGTTTTTTTTACATTTTTTGAAAAAAATCATGTTTTATTTTCTAACTGTCAGACTCCCAAAATTAATTTGTTTTATTAAATTACTTGAATGTGTTCTTTAATTATCCACTTTCCACTACTACTTCTTACTTTGAAGACTAGATTTGTATTAAAATGGTCTAATTTATTTGTTTTCATACAGACAGTATTAACTACTCTTTATATGTATTTGTACTCTATAGACAGTTAATATTACTTTAATAATATAATATAACATTGACCATTACTTAAAAACGTCTCATTCTGATTTAATTTTTTTAATTTTAGTTTTTAATCCATCCAAAAAACAATATTCTATTCCAGAAACTCAAAACTTGCTACTTTGGGTCTCATAAAAAATACAAATTGTAATTATTATTGTTGTTGTTATTCTGTTGAACAATACCTACTCAAATTACACTAATTATATTTTATATTGCTGTTTGGAAACTATATTAATATCATCTACCCTTGATAATTCTTCTTTTGTTATTTTCGATATGCTAAATAATAAAAATGCAATTAACGTGAGCTATGGTAAGATAATTGATAGTTCATTGTTTGGGAAATTTTTTCTTAGGGTAACCAGGTCTGCTTATTCAGCAAATAATTATAATATATAGAATAAACTGTATCCACGCTTTGCTGAGATATTTAATTAGTCGCCAAAGACAAACTAATCATTCGATAATTAAATCAATGCTGTATCACAAATCATTTTTCGCTTTAGCAAACTGATTTGCGCTGTAACATTGAGCTAATTATTGATTGATTAGTTTAAGCTTATGGCGATTAATTAAATAAGATCGATATATGCATAATAAAAGCGTGAATGCAATTATTTTTCCTATATTATTATACTATTTTTGAATTTGTTTACTCTGTTGCAAAAGCACAATAATTTTAATAAAATGGAAACGTTTGGGAAAAAATCATATGACTAAGATGTACTAAAATTGAACGTATCCTGATATGTAGAAATACATATTTTATTTTAAAGAGATGTTATATACGAATTATTTTTATCTTGCGTTCTCTAAAAAAAAATTTTTTTTAGTGAATTATTGTGTTTATTGCATTGAATAGTATTGTATTATGTCACATAATATACTAAACTGCGTTTATTAGTTCGTATATTTTTTAGTGTTTTTCCAGTATTAAATCAATCTTTAATCATGTACGTTGTTGTTGTATTATCGGCAGTTCATTGTTTTATTTTCAGGTTTTATACTATTTTTAAATTGTCTAATTATATATGTTTGCTCGTGGAGTTATCAATATGATAATATATGTTTTTTTGTTAAAGTCATGATCTTTATTAAAAACTTCAAAAACTATTTTTATTTTAGATAAAATACTCATAAAACGAAAAATGTCTTTGATCATTTACTCGGATATAATATATTCTCAGGATGTCTTCTCGGTTATATATTCTTAAATATTATATTATGCAATGAGGACATAAACGTAAACATGTTGTATTTTTTAATATTAGTACAAATAGATATAAGAATTTTTAATTTTGCTTACCGAATTCATAATAAAAGCAAATTATGTAATTGAACAGTATCATAAAAATGACAATAATATTTTAGTTTGCACTGGCTGCTCTTATGCTAACTTCAGTGCAACATTATAATATCTCCCGCAATTTCCACAGGGTTTGTGAAGCGGCTGAAGGCCTCCTGGGATAAAGTCCCCAACCGTGAAATTAAGATTTTCCGAAGTCTCAATGACCTCCTTGACCCCACTGGCAATATGGCCCAATTGCGCCGTCTCCACACTGCCCAGCAACCACCTGTTATTCCAATGGCCGTGCTGGTAACGAAGGATCTCACTGCACTTCACGAGAATCAGGCCACATGGACGGCAGAAGGACTAGTACACTTTGAAAAGCTTCGACTCATGGCAAGCCGCGTACGCGCTATGTCACGCCTTACTGGTGACAATCACGCAGTTGCGAATGGTAGTACAAGTGGGGGAGCGGAGGAGGGGTGTCCTCGTGCCTTTGGCCTATCTGTAGCTAGAGAGAGACTGCGGCTCCAAACGGCGGAGATGTCTTGTAGGAGTGGTGGTGGTGGAAGCAGTGTGGCATGTGGGAGTGGCCCTACAAGTGGAGGATTAAGCGTTGGCGGAGGGGCTTCAGGTGGAGCGGGAACAGCGCTCAGTAAGTTTACATTCATGTTACTTTTTGCTGGAAGTGATATATTATTAATATGGGTTATACTTATTTATCAATTTATATTTAAAAGTTAGCAACAAATATCTAGAATCTGAATAAACGAAGAACACTGAAATAAGTTGGCTGCTCCTTAGAATAGTCCTCGCAATTCAGTTAAAATTGCCACACTATTTATATATACAATATGTATATGTGTGTTAGGTAACTAAGATAAGTATACTGTAACACAATTCAAGAAATTCAATATACTTTATATAATGATATTTGAAAGTGTTTAATATAAAAATTATTATTGTCCTTTATTGATTAAAATATAGCTTTATAATTTTATATATTTTCAAACGGCGAATATTGTACACTCTAAACATTATGCTACAGTATGTTCCAAAATTTCCTACGAAATCATAGAGAAAAATAGTTTTTATGAAATTAATATATTAGCAATAATCGTAAAAATTAACGTATACTCATAAAAATGAAACTATACTATCAGAGTGTACAAACAATAATGTTTAAATGGTATGTAGTAGAATACACAAATTAATTGTCATAGGGATCGACCTGCAGCCCACCTTTGTCAACACACAAGTGCAGTCGTCTGAAGGTACGCTTGTTGATGGTTCGAGAACCTGAGAAATTCCATTGTAATGATTTTTCCTTCAGATTAGCTATATTTCTCACTTTCTGTGTAACAATTTCTGGTTTCAAGATTCCTCAAAGTGCATTATCGCAGGATGTCAAGTCTGAACTTCGCGGCGGCCATAGTGTCGGTCCAAATTTGTTGGCCCATCGTCTTAGAAATTTTCTGTCGTGAATTCTCTTGTTTTCATTGCCGTGTGAGCAGGAGTCCCATCCTTTTGTACATGAGATGCCATGACAATACCTTTAGCTTCTAGTGCAGGGATGAATTCTTCACGAAGATAGTAATGTAGCTTTCCGCAGAGACCGCGCCGTTGAAGAAAAACGGACCAATGAGATGCTTAGCCGACATTGCTGCCCACAACTAAACTTTTGGAGTGTGCTGTTTCACTTGTTCCCAGAAAGGAGTATTTTGTTTAAACTAAAACGAAAGCCGCATACTACCACGACCATCAGCATAGTCTCCTAAGTGCTCACTTGCTCGAGGTGGAGATGCCACTGGACGCCACATCGATCAAGACGCCCAGTGCAATGGAGCACACCCCAATCCCCCACCCGGCCCTCCCAGGATCAAACATTCTACTTTCCCTCATCTCACATTTCCACATGCGAACAGTCTAAACCAGCCTGGCTGTTCGCTCTCCTTTCCCAGGCTGGCGACATCCATCCAAATCCAGACCTACACCTTCTCCCAACACCTGGATCTGACCATCATGCCACAAACACATCTACCACAACAACACATCATTTTAATGCAATTCATGCGAAAAATAATTTCATCAGAAAGTGTAGAAACACCAACACACGAAGATATAACCGCACTTGG
>JAYRBW010135835.1:0-15530 GCA_036023295.1 Invenusta paracnida
TCAAATTACAAATAAATATAAGAAATGAAATCTACAATTTATTCAATGAATTTTAATATATATTTTCAAAATGTATATATTCAAAACACATGAGTAGTTTCTCTATGTATACTCTATGATACAAACTACGAGTATGTACAATAACCATCCTTATATCTATCAAATTTTCAAATTAACCGATTCACTTTGAATTTTTCTGAAAACTATGTAGATATGCCAATGCTAATGTTTTATTTCAAAAAAAAACTTTATAAAAATTATTAAATATTCTTTAAAATATTCAGTCTTAGGTAATTGAGCCCTTTGAATCACTAGCAATTTTCGACAAAACTATTTAATTAATATTGTAGTCAAATTCTACAAAGAGTTCTACATTGTTTTATCGAAAAAAGATAATTTCCCCAAAGGAATACACAAATTGGATTGAATTTATTTTACCAAATCAAATCGACTTAAATCTATTTATTTGACTCAAATATGAACTATTTGAGCACTTTGTATAAATATTGTATTATAGATTTTGATCAAAGTTATACCAGACTATAATAATAACATGGTACCCCCTGATCCCGTCACTTATATTATTCCAACCGAATTACATTTGGCAATATACAGGGTGGGCCAAAAGTTAGTATACTCTCCATAATAAATCTATCTTGTAAAACAAAATTGTGAAAAATAGACATCTATACTTAACCGATTGCTTTAGCTTGAACGTAGAATAAAAATTACTTTTATAGGTTGTTGTTAATTTAGTCGATTGTATATCATTCTTTGTAGTCAAAGGGTTGTAGAATTTGTGAAAATATACCTTTGTTAACCTTTATTAGGGAGAGTAGGTAAGTATACTAACTTTTGGCCCGCCATGTGTATATAATATATGTACATATATGTATATATATTGGTTTTTCTTGCGCTTAAATGCAATTATGAAGCAAATTTACACATAATACGTACCTACCTATTTTTTAAATTTCTAAATAATATACTAATGTACTACAGTATACTAGTGTTACTATACGGTCAATTATCAGTCTTATTTATTTGTTTAAACTGCACTAAGTAACGAATGTTTTTGGTTGAAAGCGATTAGAATTTAGGTTTTAGCGAAAAATGGTTTAACAGATTAGTTGTTTTTCATTTGGTCATAACTAAACCATAAGGTCTATAAAGAGGAACTTGCAGCAACTATTTTATATTTCCTGAAGATCAAAAAAAGTTTAAAGAGTGGAAAGACAAATGCAAGCTATAAGCATCTCTCTTAATATACATTTATACTATCGTCTATTACTATTATACAACAAAAACACTATATATGTATTGTACAAAAGTCAATAGACAATAAATACATTTTAAGATTAAAAATAAAGAATAACTTTATTGACAGAACCAACAATATGAAATACTTAAGCTGTATATTTGATGATGATCTAGATTTTAAACCGCATGTTTATCATATAATTAAAGAAATACAAAAGGGAATACCTCTCTAGAATAAGAGATAAACTAAAAACAAAACAAAACTTTTACTATGCACTCATTGACTCACACATGCAAGGACAATATGCACCAGTTAATTAATTCTAACAAACATGAAATAAATAAATTCAAAAACTTCGAAACATATAGAATAAGATATTAGTAAAAATACTTTTTAATAAAAATATCAAAATTAGTCGTAATATTTGAATACAAAAACAAACAATAATATAGAAATGATCAAAAAGAACTATAATAAATACATGAGAACAATTACACAACTAGAACCTCTTAAAAATTCCAACCATTAGATTTATAAGTCAAATTGAAACTAGATAGTCCTATAATTTGATAAAACAATGGAATAATTTCACTCAGGACATTAAAAATATCAACAATATAACACTCTTTAAAAAACAAAGGCCCATTCATAAATGATTACTATTAATCATTATGAACCCATTTACATCTTGATGATTTTTGACTATGTCATGTTTTAATTATTGCATATATTAAATACTCAATATATAGAATTTAAACTATAAGTATTATTTATGTGTATATACTGGTCTCTTAGTCTCCAGGTCCAAGCTTAAGCCCCACTTACACGAACATTTTAGATGCGCATCCCGTCTCTGTCTGTCACTATGTATATAAATATGCCTGTATGACTATATAAATTAATAATATATTTATAAGTTATTGCAATATTGCACAAAATGAGCATAAAATATAAAAATAAAGGTTAAATTATACCTAACAAGGCTAATGTTGTAATTTTTTAAATTTTAATTAAAATTGTACAGCATTTTTCACATTATTTCAATGATTAAATATGTAAACTGTAGAACTCATATAACATATTCAATGTTTGTATTACGTATGTCTAATAACAAGAGAAAGTAATCAGAAATAATCTTACCTTGTCCACCGCGGTATCTAGCTAAAAAGTAGGTACCATTATTGCGCCTTTTAGTAAGTCTTGGTATAAAAAAATACGTTATAGTCATCGGTACATTTTATGAATATAGGGGAGATCGAATCCTCTTCTATTTTTATTAATTACGATACCTTTTGGAAAAGATTGCTTATGACAAATAGCGACACCATTTCCATTATAAAACGCAAAATATACCGACAAATATATTCAAACCAAAACTAAGTTTATTTGCTATATCAGAAAAGTGGTTGCTACTTGTTGATAACGAAAAATGACTTATCTATAACCGTATATAACACATCAATGCTACTATTACTAGACATTATTTAAATCTGCATAAATATTATAATATAATCATATCTTGCGGACGAGATGACGTACAAAAGGTTCATTCAGTTTTCGATTTTTATTCAAAAATAACAATTATTATATTAAATCCTTTTAAAATATTTATATCAGGATAAATTTTAAAATGCGAATTGTTGTATTTTCTTATACATTATTTAAGCAACCTAATTATTTAATACACTATATACAAAAATGAACATTTGTGGTAAAATGGATCTGTATATTTTTAATTTGCATATTTATAAATTATTTGTTTATACTTCGTTTATAGATTTTTCAGCGAATACTTTTGTCTTGGAAATAAAAATTATTCATTTATTATGTTATTTATATTACGTTTTAGTTCTAAATTAACATTGTTGAGTTACTATTATATAGGTATAAAATTATATAAGTACACATTATATGCAAAAGTCTCTTAAGCTATAAAATTTATATTTAAAATGAATAAATATATATGCGAAGCCTTTATAACAAGGTTGGTTAGTATTAGATGAAAAACGATAATTTCTCTAAATATGTATGCCAGGAACTACTTCAATAACTTAAAGTATTCCCTGATGATATGCAAATTACGGTTATATATCATTGTAGTAGTCGCCAAAAAAGTTCGTTTTTAAACAAAAATTATAAATATTATGCATCAAATCGTTAAATTATGAATATTTAATGAAATTAATAAACAATAAAATTACATTGTGTAATTTTCCTCGGTACTAATCAAAGTCAGTAAATTGTTTTTAAACAGTTCGTTGTCGATGGATTTTGCGTCACTGATTTCATGAACTCTTAAAAAAGATCTGAAGAACTAAATGAGTCATCAAAATCTGTACCACGTCGGATGACCCCATAATTCCGAAATGTGTTTTCAGTGAACTGGGAGGTTGCTTCAGAAGGTTCACGTTCTGTGCTTCAAGCCGGTCTCGGACATCCATACAGCCAAGACTTCGAGCACTCTCATACAATGTAAGAGTACTTCCCATCATGATAATTGGACCTGGGCATCAAATGCATTAGCATATTTGCTAAACATCCCAAATCCCGTTGGGCATTCACTGACCCACAATTATATGTAGCAATGCAATGTAGTACCACGTGTACGTACGTAGTTACAAAAATAAAACATGTCATTAAAAGGATCAAATATTTGTAGATTTTATGTTCTAATCCTATCTTTATTTATTTCATTAAAACGACATTTTAATATTCCATTGAATAAAATTGAGGACGCTTTAATAATAATTTATTGTTGTTTTGCTCACTTTAATGTAAATATAGAGATATTCAATTTTCCACATTAACACTGTAGGGATTATAGTTACTATGCAAACTATTTATTCAGATAATTATTTATTTGTCAATTAATTTAGATAAATAAGTATGCTTCCTCCAGAGGCACACACCTAGTTCTATCTTTGACATCATCAGTCTCGTATAATTTGAGAGTTTGTTTAAACAATTAAAAGTGGCTGCTTCTAGTGAAGGTAGAGATATTTTATAATTCAAAGCCTCAGATTGTCAAATTTGCGTCATCAGGTACAACCACGTGAAACAGTTTTTTCCTTTTAGCTTTATTTCTGCGTAATAAATTCATTTCGAAAAAAAGTCACATTATTTTAAAATTAATCGCCACCTAGAAAATGTCAGTTTAAAATTGAGGTATAACCGATTATGACAAAATTCAAACCGTGTACCTAGAATATTCTTGCCGACAGTCTGGTACCAACAATAATCAAACATTCTAGGAGTTTGCACTCGAAATTTTACATTTAGTAAAAATATTAAAGATCACTTTTCTTTATTGGAAAGATTTAATAATTATAATGCTTAAAATAATAGTTGGATATTATTAAAAAACATGTAGACTTACAATTTGGATTGACATATAATTATAAGCACAAATCTAACAATCATAAGAGAAATTTGGCTCATAGAATGAGTTATATGCAATGAAAACTTCTTTTTAGAAGTTAGATAAAATGGAAAACTGAGTTAATATAACACTAATAAAATTTTATTTCATTAATCGCCTTACAATTTCACTGAATAATATCACCACAGTTAATAACCGCAATGAGATTTGTTCAAAATGAGTACAAATTATAAAATTCAATTTTGAAAAGACTAAATTTAAAACCATTAAAAATATTAGAAGCACAATTTTAGAATTAAACTACTATTTATGGAACAATAAAATTTGGTGACCGCCCATAAAGCTAAATTTTGGAATTATATTCAATTGGCATGCCAGACAAAAATACTATACATAACAAATGGGCTTAAGCGATAATTAATTATCTAATGATGTACAGGGGTTGATTTGGACACGGTGCTTTTAATTGCACTGATGAAGTTCTTACATACACACACATATATGGATATCTGCACATATTAATAACATAATACTTTTTGAAATTTTTATACAAATGTTTAAAAAAATTAGAACCGTTTTAGTCATTGAATAAACTTGCAATATATTTTATAATGATACTGTTTTGAAAATAAAAAAACGGGTTATCATGTAAATATTACTAGTATTACTAGTTTTATTTACAATTATGTTTATATATAAATAACAATAAATACAAATAATTAATACTACCAATGAAAAATTGTTAGAAAATCTCCATACTAACGCTACTCCATAGAGCTAAAAAGTTCTGTTAGAAACATAAATTATAAAAACTGAAAAACAAATTTGCCATTATAACTATTATATTTAAAAGTACAATATGACGCTTAGTTATACATTGTGTCGCTAAAAATATTATACAGATAGATCTGAATTCCTGAAAATAAAGCCTGATTAGATTTATAAGATATATAATGACATACTTAATAATGAAGTTGAAATGGAAAGACACTGTACGAAAGAGATGAAGTGTATCAGTTCTTGTCAATATTTTTGTAGACACTCAGCACGTATTGCTGGATCTCGGAGAACCGAATTCTGAACGCAGAGAGCGATATCAGGATCGAGATCAGCCGGAATGGTGCGATTTTTGTTCAGCGACTAAATCGAACGGAAGATAATAAAGAGGAAGTATTAAATACAGATTATAACTTTTTATACATCATTCACAGTAACACATAGTACTATGCGTGTAGTTAGTTCAAATCTTACAATAATTACAATAATTGTAACTTACACATTGAATACAATATCAGGGTAGCTACAGAAATTTGTAAAGTTCCTAAAATAAATTTTAAGGACCATTTTAAATACATATCTTGTGTCATACTTAATTTGTTATATCATACTTATAATTATTGTGCATGGGTTCTAATAATTTCAAGAACTGTTAGTGAGACTGAAAAAGTAAAATAAATGTTCCTGGTATATTTATTATAATAACATTGGCATAAAAAACACTATCGCAATACCAAACTTCTATAAAACAGTTATTTACAATACTATAGTAATATCATAAGTTAGATCTTATTTTTCACGTTCTCTTTTATAGACTGTTCAACTGATTCCAACTCGTCAGTTCTCTTCTGTGAGACTTGCCTTAAAGATATTCTAAAGTCTCTATCTAAACAGAGTAATGCGAGAACGCCTTTTAAAATATTATCGACCTTAAATGAAAAAATGGTTAAAAATGTTTTTATTGTAGAAAAAAAATAAAAACTTTCTCTTATAAAATAAGACGTTTTAGTACCTTTTTAAGGACCAAACGAAACAATAACATTTAAGTACCTTAATTGAACTGTAGCCATCCTGAAATATGTAATGTAATGAATAGTGGAAAGTACGCTATCGATTGTTTGTGATTCATAATGGAACCCACAGAGTTTCACAACTTACTAATTTCATATACATATATCGCGCTGTAAATTTTTGTCAATTAAAACCGATTTATTTTAATAAATTTGATGTAAGTGGGTTGGCAAAAAGTAGTATTAAATATTGATTAAATTAATTTTAAGAGCACATATGTACATATATATTCATACAATTTTAACATACATAAGTTGTCTGAATAAATAAGCTATTGGCTGTGTACCTAAAACTGCATTAACGATTTAATTGGCACATTGAACCTTCAACATATTATTTTGCAAAATCTTTTTGGTAGCTGAATATGTAGTATCAGAATCTGCATACAGAATCAATAAGGAATCGAAGCTCTGTATATAATTACTCAATGATAGAACGTTAACATAAATAGAATGTTTGGGACAATATATCTTAAATTTTTGAACAAAATAGAACAATAAATATATTATATATATATTATTTTATCACACTAAACGAGGACATTAGACTTATGTAATCTTAAGAAACTAGAAAAACGATTGCTGAAATAACAAAATGAACTAAACGTCCAATTTAATACTAATGATAATACTAATTATACATAGTTTTAAAACCTAAACATATCTATTTCTATGCAGTGAATTGATAAACACATAATAAGCACAACTTTGATTACGACATTTAAATTGTTATCAATACTAATCGTATCATTATCCTAAATAAGTGGAAACGGATCGTAATTAAATATTCGGTATGACATAAAATGAGGTTGGATTGTTATTTATCAAAAAAATCAATAGTAAGATGCATTCTATCGGATTACCTATTTCAAGTGTATTGTACAAATATTTCACCATTCCAATTCAACTAAAATTTAGAAAGAATAAAAAATGTGTAATAGTCATTAACATGACTTCGTATTGTGTCCAAAAGATGGAACATTACAGCTAATAGTTTATCCATAAAAGTATATTATTTTTACACAATAATAGCGGTTTTAATAGTACCTATAATAATGTAGAATATTAATAATACACAGCAGAATTTGAATTATAAAGAAATGACTTAGAATCTGTTTGCACTAAAAACTCAAACGTTTGAACATAAAAATTATTAAAAGGATTTCGAGCGATAGATGTTTCAGGGATCATATTAAAAACGCGATTTAGTGAAGTAAAAAGAGAGTTGAGCTGAGTAGTTACCTTGACAACATCACCAGCGGATGCAGTTGCCATTAAAGAACCATTTTCTTCCTCATTTGACACGTCATCGCAGAGTTGGACGTCAGCAGACGCCACAGAGAAGTAATATCTGCAAGTTTTACATTAATTAATGACATATTTAGTGTTCCAATATTGCTTCCTTAAAACAATGAATGGGTCTACTTCGATATCTTCTAATAATATAAATATTAACAAAACACAAGTAAAATATACATAGTCGACAATATTGCAAATATTTGCAAAACTAATAAATCTGGTTGTAAATTCATTTATCCCCTACAAAAATGTTGTTTTCAATGCATATTTGAAAATTTAACAAAACAAAATGTTTAACTTATGAATAGGTCCATAATGAAGAAAAACTATCAGCTAGAGTTTTCTGTACTGCAAGTAGTCTATATTAGCAGTATAGAACTATCAATTGATATTGTGATTTAGTAGGTAATTCTTTTTGCACTATATAATATAACACACAATATTGGACACAGCAATAATTAAATAAACCAATATCTTAACAGCAGAGGTGTAAGTAAATACAACCCCGTCGGTTCATAAATAACAATTTTATAACTTAATTTTACATTATATTTTATTTATTTTACCTATACTAGGCGCTTTCCAATATTCTAAGCATATTACCTAAATACTCTAATAACAATGATCCTACTGTCCGTCAATATAAAAAGATATGTAATACTTTAAAATGAAAGTTTCTAGGTGCAGCGTTAATAATATAATAAATCAATAAACATTTTAGCTATATTACGTCATCAAAAACAACAATAATATTGATATATTTTAATATGTCTATAAAAATCATTAGGTACCTACCTACTAACTTCATTAAAATATGTACCTATTGATAACGATGTCTCACTAAGTTATTATGCGATACTTCGAAGAATTAAAAATTACTTTATTGAAACATACCCATAAAAATACTAGTCAGTTAAAAAAATTAAGCACTGAATAATTTATCAAGATAAATAAACTGACTCTGGACGGTCCCAAAGACTCCTATCCGGTAGACCAAGGCGTTTCTCCTCAGCAGAAGTTTCTGATTGGTTAGCGACAACAATGAAGTCATCACTAACAGCGTTCTGCTGACAAGGTGATGATTGGTGTTCGGAGAGATGAGTCATTAGTGAGTCATGGGATGAATGGACCATTTGACAACGATAGCAAGTGTTGGCGGAAACCTTGAATTGACAAATGTAAGAACGATAATTGTAATTTTAAATAAACTATCACTAAATATTTGGCTATACATATATTGAATAAGTTGAAAGTGTACTAGACAACTTTTAGAAGCTAATAAATTTTTGTTTAAATTTTATTAGCATTAAAATATTTTGTAATCATTAAATCGGCGGTAAAATATAATATTAAATAATAATATTTGTATTAATCTTAAATCAAAAATAATAACTCTAAAAATAACTTTTTCTCCTTATATTTGTGTAGTTAAGTTTATTCAATTTATATAGACAGTAACTATAATTAGTGAAACTGATTGCTGTCAAAAAATGTTTAAGTAATTATAGGAAGTTTAATTATATTAATCAAATGTTTAACGAAATTTTTAATATTTAGAGAAAATAAACATAAAAAATGAAAATTATCGCAAAAGATACGAACAAAGGGTGAAATGTAATTCTAACGCTCAAAAAGTCCACAAAATAAAAGCTTCAGATGAAATCTAAATCTCACTCTCTACCATATTCAGGAATTAGTTCATCAATACATTTATAGATTATAAAGGTAGAGTTAATTTAATGCTGCATCCCTACTATGTTTGCTTACAAGGTTGAAAAAATATATAGGATGCATTAATTTACTAAAATCCTTTGTGGATGTCACAGGATCTGTTATCGCTTGTTCTAAAGGAAGTAATGTATCACTGAAACATTAAAGCACGGTATAAAAATATTGGCATAAAAAATATATAGTATACTCTCTTTACGTATAACTTCCTGCATTTATTGAGAAAAAAATGAATAAAGTTCAAATATAACATATTTTTTGTAAATTTCCGTTCGCAATTTTAATTATATTTAATTGAAATATACATCTGAGTATAAAACAGTTTCTTAGGAGTAACATATTTTCTAACTTTTTAATAAAAACTGCATTGGATGCAAATTTAAATCTTTGGCTTTATATTAAAATTTAAAAAGTTTATTTTATTTGGTTTAAAATTTATTAGGTTTACAATGATTGTAATTATTATAATTAAAATAAATTATAATTAGTATAGGTTTACAATTTATTAGGTTTAAAATGTTTTTGTTAGGCAGGACTTTTTGTGCATAAAAGAAATAATTAATAAATTCAGAGATATATTTCCTTCATTCTTTTCATTGTGATAAAAGGAAGTGAAGATTGAAAAGGACTGACCAATATATATCGCCGAATTTATAAATTCTGTAGATTTTTTATATTATTAGGTTTAAGAATGTGTTATAAAATGATTACAACGTTTTGAGTGTCTTTGACAATGTTACAGCAAAATCATATATGTAGTACAGGCAATAAATAATATGCAAAAAAGGAATGTTACGTAACAAGGAAATTGATATGTTATAATTATTCCAACTCCACTCACGTAGTTTATCTGGTTAGGAAACATCGTTTTTACATTGTCTGTATACTAGTATCTCATTTGATTAATTGAAAGTTTAACACAACACTCGAAGGGTCGTGATAAATATGACCTGTCAAAAAAATGCAAATAAGTATTTTAATTTAATCTACCAAACAATTACATATGTTAATATAGTTTTAAATCATGGTTAAATGACATGACATAAATATATAATTTGG
The DNA here is from genome assembly GCA_036023295.1 of Invenusta paracnida. NCBI lineage: Eukaryota > Metazoa > Platyhelminthes > Proseriata > Coelogynoporidae > Invenusta > Invenusta paracnida. Next base: position 10,574 of record JAYRBW010135835.1, read on the forward strand.
TCAGTTCATTTCGTCCGCTGATTACTGAAATTCAATGAATTCATGAAAAACAGCATCAAGATTACTTTTCGATTTCTATACCATACTATGTGATATGCCATTTTTTATATATTGTGAATATAGTCTTAGAGTCCGACTAAAAAAATAAGACTTGAATGTTTGTTATTTTTGTCCCTTACCTCTGCGTCTGTCAGTGCCTATACTTCTAAGGCAAAATAGCACCCCAAAAAATGTGTGCATCTATTGATCATAACAATTAGTTTGAAGCATCCACGACCATCTGAGGTAAATATATATATTGAAATTGCCTTACCTTCGTTCATGACTAAGCTCTTAATCATTCGATATAAAAATAAATAGCGATACCTCGGTCAATTTTGTATAAATAGAAGATATGTAACAAAATTACTTTAAATTAAAGTTTAGACGACTAGGAGAAATGTTTTCTACTTATGAAACATAGAGTAATAGCTTTTTGCTTTATGTTACCTAAACTGACAAAGGCGTAGTTTAATATAATACCATATAGATTATACAATACAATCCGATATGCATCAAAGCAATCAGAACGTCTTATATTAAATAAATGTGTATAGTAACTCAATAAAATGGTTTAATATTTTAGCTTGAATACTGTTTAATCTTGTGGTTAATGTAAATTATGTCTACAATGAACATTATAATAGTGATACTATTGACAAACAAATGTACTTTTGTATGGACAAACAAAATGTATCCACTACGTTATGTCTCCTTAAAACATTATTTATGAAAAAAACCCTTTATACTGCCCAGCTGTACGGATTGTACTTTAAATATGCAAAATTAAACCTCAACTAGTCAACCAAACTCACCCTTCTTCGAATAAAGTTAACAAGTTTGAGAAGATCGTAGAAGTAAAGAGAAAGATCCTGTCGGATTTCATCCAACGAGAATTTATGTTTCATCTGAAGTTTTCAGACATAAAACAATTAACTAGTACACTTTCATTGTTTTGTCTTAGAAATTGGAGTTCATAATATAGCCAAAAGAATATTGATAAAAATCTAAAAATATACCTCCATTAAGTTTAAAATTTGTATCCACAAAAAGTATTTGCAAAAATATAAAACAAATATTTGATAATGATTTTATTTAATAGTAATATTTTTGTTAACCATTCTATATTATGATGAAATATCAAGTTAATAAAATAGTTTTTCAACGTTTTTCATAAGGTATCTATAACTATTAAAAATATGTATGGCTAGTTACGTGTTAATTTAGAATAGTTACCCAATATCCTTGAGTTTTTATAACGTGCATAAAACAAAAACATATTATAGAGCTTATCTAATTAATTGCATTTTAGTGAATAAGTCCACCTAAATGAACTTTCTAGTAAATCATCAAGTAAAATAAGCTGATTAAAAAAACACTGATATTTCTCTGCAATAAAACTGACAATCACTTCCATATAATGATTGTTCATAATTTATGAGCAATATCATGGTAAAAAGGAGACACGATACTTATCTTGTAGGTAGTATATTTCATTTTATTAGTGCTTGATAAATATTATTTTGGAACACACTACCAATTTCTAATAACAACGTCAAGTGAAGCTACACCTAAGTACAAGGCACACATGCCCGAAATCTAATTTTCTCGAAGGTCAATAATGGAAAAATTGACAAAATTTAGTTATTACTGCTTTTAAAACATTATTTATTTATGAGATATTTTATGCAGGCAGTCTTTAATTGAAATGCTTAGTTTCAGTTATTAACGTAAACTAATTAATAATATTACTATAAGGCAAAGGATGAGAGAAGTAATAAAATTGCTGATTTTGATGATTTTGGGAGAAAAACTGAAATATAGAGGACAACTACTAGAGAAACATAATTGGTTCTAGTCGAAAAGGGAGAAAACACCACACTGTTAATATAAATATAAGTTCGCAGTTTTCTTCTCGTATTAAGGAGAAAGTACACGGAGTAACACATTTATAGTTTTCTCTTTAAGACCAAGAAATGAAATAAATAGAGAGAAAACATTTAACAACTTTGGTAGATTGTCTTGTATAGACTTTACGAAAAAAAATATCATTCTTAAAAATAAAGTTAATAATAATAATTTAAAATATAATTAGAAATAAAGACGTGGTGTTCATTTTGTTTTGGGCGCACAACAAAATGAATACCACGTCTTTATTTTTCATATTTAATAATTAAATAATATAAGAAATAATGACGTAGTATGTATATATTTTGATGTGCATTCAAAATTACTACTTTGTATTATGAAATGTGTTTCTTGGTAATATCTTACATATTAAAACTATCTAAATTATACTTATACAAAACCATATTTAAATGATTGGAATATTTTGTAATAGGAATGCAGAGTTTACTCATAAATAACCAAAAATAGACATGATGTTTATTTTACAAATAAATGCTAACAAACTTTCAGTTAGCTTTTTAAATAATAATTTAATCGCAATACGCTAAAAATAGAGCTGACGTGAAATAAAACAATTTATTATTAAGCATCATGATGCGTAAAACTAAAAATAGGAGATGATAAACAAACAGCATAAAATTAATATACATTATACCATAGAAGTATATGTACTATCTTTTTAAGGTTTTTAGCAACGGCAAACTTTAGTACAAATTGACAATCATACATGAAATACATATATGGTTAGTACAATTAGGTACCACATATTTATAAAAATGTACTTTTAATTGAAATTTAATCATCAAAAAATCCTTTACCAAACTAATTTAACCCTGCTTCCATTTTCCTTATTAATCAGACTAACAAAAAATATATAAGATGGTATATTATTTGATAAACACAACAAACACTAAAATTAAGATAAGCACATAAAAGGACAGTCAATAATAACTGTCCTGTACCTTCATGTGAATTTCAACTCTTTTCTCAACGGACGAGCTGTAGTCACAGAAGAGACAGACTATGTCTTCTCTGATGGCGCTCCTTTCGCAGTCATGTTCATCGCTGTAAAACAAAAGATGACAAATGTTGACACAAAAATAATAATAATTAAAAATACAGAATTTTCTAGGTATCTCGGAGGTACAGACGATTATTCAAGAACAAATGCATCAATCAGTTGCGATTTCTTATTGATTATTTTGAGTAAATTATAACGAAAATAAAGTAATAAGTTATTAAATTATTTGTCAAACTATTTCTTTTTTTAGAAAGATTACTGCCGTCCTGTTTTTCGCATTAAAGTAATGAACAAATAGCGTCCGATATTTTGTTCCTGTTTTGTTTATATCATCATCTGTTAATTATTGTGCTATTTATTATTTAAATTAAATTCATTTTGTAAATAATAAAGTAAATAACTAGAGTTTTCAGTATATCACTCTTAATGTGTAGGTAATACACAGTGATAATCCCATGAGAAAAAAGGTACATCCAAATGTATTTCAATAAATAGAACAACAATTGCTAAATGATTATAAAATTTCAATTTTAGATATAATGAAAAAAAGGAAATATATATATATATATAAAAAATCGTGCTTTCCAATAAGTATTGGAAAATGTAAAAAAATAAGAGTATCAATTAGAGAAAAGGTATAATATACGCATGTCAAATAAATACACGTAATTATTCCATGACTGAAGGGTTAATAATGTATAACTATTACATAATTAAACGATAACAGAACTTACTCATCTTCACTTTGGTTCAGATCTCTGAAAATAGTAAAGGGACAGAAAGTAAAGAGGCAATGTAAAAATGTAATACCCACTTCATTTTAAGAGTAACTATGAACTACATATTATTTATAATTATACCAAAGTACAAAAAATTGTGAACTTACGATTCGATCGCAAATTCACGTTCCAACTGTGGATCATATTCTTCCGAAAGTGTATTCCAGTCTTTGCCTAATTCCTGAAAACAACCAAATGAATAATACATATTTCTATAAATTAATTAATTTTAGGATGTGCTAAAAATACAATATTCAATGTACTACAAGGAAAACACCCAAAGAATACGAGTCTTACGAGATAATTGACTAGATAGAACTTATCGTAGAAATTATTCGAAGATTTCAGACGTTTGTGTCCTTTCTTGCGCATATGTTCCTTGAGAACGACTTTATCTTTGAAGATCTTCTCACAATAGAGACACTGCAATCTAATATAAATATAAGAAAATTGAATATGTATGAGTTTATTTTATCTAAAGAAATACAATACATATTATATTGACAGTTCATTTTAATCAGATACTAAATTATAATATAATCAGCTAGTTTTCAATCTATAGGCAAAGTCTGTATCTACCGAGCGCTGCCATTTTATATTTTTGTAAGTATGTTATATATATATTTATATATTTTTTTAATTAGTTCTTCCCAATATCATTATCACTGTACATATTTATATTATTTTATTGTTATGAATTGCCTACCACAATGAAAGTAAAGCATTAAAATTATGAAATAGCGGAGTTCAAACATTTCCTAAATTTTCAACAAGCTTTCTTACAAAGCGGGTCTATTTCCTTATACGTAAATACAATATTTAATATATGAAAAGACTCAATGAATAAGTTAGATAATAGCCTAAATAAGCAAATTATGCGTAAAATTGGTTCCTCATAGAACAATAACATTTAACAACAAATAAAATACAATAACAAATAGTAGTAGGGAAGGTAGATTTCTGGGCCACCCCCCCCCTACCCCCTCCCCCTCACGTCCAATCAGGAATCAGGATCGAGCAAGTCTCCAACCAATGAAACGCCGCAAGGGTATATAAGGAACGTACGAGCCTGTTTTCATTAATTCTTCTCCTGCCTGCGCTACTAGTCGGTCGTCTCCTGCTCGCTCCTCTCCCTCTACTCTCATCAAGATGACGAAGCCGAATTTTATTATCGAACCATTTCACCAACCAGCAATGCCCTCTATTAATG
>JAYRBW010135846.1:0-15529 GCA_036023295.1 Invenusta paracnida
AGTCTGCTTTCAGTAGATTGTGGAGATAAAGAGCTATTCAAAATTCAATTGTGTATTTGACTTAAGATGCACCCTGACTATAAGTTTTGGCAATTTCTGAATCTGGAAACTGCTCACAGTATCTAATAGCATCATCAGCAGTTTTGTTGAAACTTAAATTAGCCTCAACAACATGAAGAGCTTAGATAATCTCTTAGAAAATTTTTTTTAAAGGTATGTGCTTTTTGTCCAGTTGAAGTGTTTGCAGATGTTTTAAATGTCATTTGTGATGGATGGCTAGTGACTAAAATTTGGTCTAATATTCAAAACAACAGCCTAATAAAATTAATATTTCAAGACCAATTAGTGTTATAACTGCTTAACCTACTTAATGACAGCTTGACATGCCAGAGTTTGCTTATCTATCTGTAACCATAATAGTTATTCATTGCAAAATTTTAGTTTTGTTATTGCTGCATACACATTAGTAATAGTGGCTAAATATTTTTAATTAAAATTTTGGAAAAATATGAATTTTAGCTTCAAAATAGGGTATTGTATAAAATTAGGTAAAATTATAAAAAATAGGAAAAATATGTCTGTGAGGCCTGTATGACTATGTTACAGTAAAAGGAAGCTGTTCCTTATAAAAGTATAATAATTCAGAATGATAATTTACAAAATCATTATGATATAATATATCTTCATATTTAATTAATATAAATATTATTAATAAATTAATAACAAAGTATTTGAATTGCTAGTCATCAGGTGGCATTAAAGTATAAGAGTGCCACTACATTTGCAGAATATTAATCCAATTCCATGCAAAGCATTGAATGAGTAGTTTAGTAGAAGCTAAATATAAATAGAATGGTCATGAAAATTACCTCATCATATAAATTTTGATAAGCTGATAGTTTTTCTCTGGGAACAATTAAACGAAGTCCTTTACTGTCATTAGATTTTAATTTATGAATACTTTCAGTAGATTTTCTGAAAGGAACTAGGTTATTAACACCATTCTCTAGTCCAATTGCCATTGGCATTGGATCATGAAAAGCCATATTTAATATTAGAGTCGAATCAAATACACGAATAAACTGCGATGAACCGAAATGTCGAATGGTTAAATACACAAATAAACGTCGATGAACCAAAATGACAAATGGTTGAATAGACAATTAAACGGCAAAACACGAATAAGCGAAGATGGGTTTATAATTGTTTATATAAAACGAAACAATCACAAAAAAAATTATTAACGCATTTAAAGAAAATAATATAACTAATAATAAATATAATGATGGGTAATTATAACTGTGTGGCACTGTAATTAATATTGAAAAAATATTATCATTATTGGTATTAATTTATATTTTTTAATTATATTGTAATATATAATAATAATATTATAATAATAAAATATATGTAAGTTTTCTGTAGCAGCATTTTAGTAAATAAAATAACAGATAAAGCATATTAAGCTGCTGTAAAAATTATATTTTTACACGAATTTTCTGAAGAAAAACTTTCCTTATTGAGGGCGATAAAATATGAATAAAACCAGAGAGACCGGCTATTAAAGAGTTTAAAATTAGGGGGTGGGGATAATATATAAAACAGTCGTATTGACTCGTGTAAAACAAAAGATACCTATGCAATAATCATACTTCTAATTATATTAAAGGCTTAAATTTGCTTATTCATTATACTGAATATACACTTACCACTATTTTTATCGTCTAAAGTAATATAATATAGGTGTGCATATATTTATAAACTCATAAAAAATGATCAATTTATATAAATTCGTCTTATTACTTATGTCATAATAATATTAACAAAACTATAAAATGATTATTTATTTCTTAGACTTTAAATAAATTTATTAATGTATTTGTACCTCTTATTTGTTTCTAGCAGGGTGCGAAGCCTTACTATTTTATTAGTTTTTCAAAAAGTTATTTTATGCAATAATAATGGGTGCGATATAAATACAGAGTTTAAATACAGATTTAACTGCAAATAATTTCTATTTTATCGCCAAATTGAAAATTACGAATTAGAACTAAAACATTGTTTGAAACGATGTAGGAATTTTGAGACTATGGGTGACCCCGAATCTAAACCAAAGTGTGAAGTGGACTATTGTTTCAATAGTTCATGTATAAATAATGCATTCCAAATCAATATTTCAACCAAAAAATGTTATTTTATTAATATTATTATATTATTATTAGGCTGTCCCATAAAAAATGCGTTTTTAGTTTTATAAAAAATATCATTGGCGTTAATTAGTTAACTAAAACTATTGAAATATTTTTCTCTGTGGATTTCTATTATTGAAATATTTAAAGCATAAGCAGCATAGCGTATAGCATTTCATTGATTATTCAAATTTCAAATTTATTGATATAGGTATCTAGATTTAGTCATCTACAGAATTTTTCAGACAAACTCTTGAATATTTTTGGATTTTTTTAAGATGAAGTATTCGAAAGAGAAAGCATATTTCTTCATTGCAACGCTTATAAGATCTAACATCTCAGCAACATGTATTCACATATATTTATTTGAACCAAAACAACATTATCCGGTGACTATTTGTAATAAACAACTACTCATTATATATTTGTATTTCTTCTCTTTTTCTTAATAAATCAAATTAATTTGTGCTTATTAGTTATGTTATTTCTATAACATATAATTGACTACCTATAGATTAGCCATGATAATGATTACATAATTAATAATTAATAATAAGAAATTAAATTAAATATACGAAGTTTTACATTTTACTTTTATCCATTTTTTCTATACTTTTATAATAAAATCTGTCTCAGTCACGGATGGAGATTTGAAACTATATTATTTATTATCGCTTTATTCGTTAAAGGTTAAGAAAATCAAAACCTATATTAAGATACGAATATTTCATTGTACTTTACCTTAATTCTATTATATCAATTGATGTAGAAATGACAATAGGCCAGAATATAGAGTAATAATTAAGTAGTATATATCTGTATTATTACTTTATGGCCTAGAGATTAAGTTTATTAAAAATAATAAAGAAACTAAAAGAAAAATCGGAAGGATGCATTCAAATATTGGCAGAGCGAATTAATTGACTGCAGTTTATAATTATAATAAATTTTGGAGTGAATAATATTTTCTGATAAATATTATTTTTGCTCTCAAAGGTTTTTGTATCGTTTGAACTACGTATTGTTTTGTAATGCTCTATTATATAGTTATTATTTGATGCCATGCAAACAAATATGCTGCCCAGTTTATTTTTTGATTTTGATTATTTATGGGGATATGTCACCCCATCATGATGATTCACGTCTAATGATAGGCTAGTAAAGTCAAGTGCACTACTGTTTTATGCGTACATATCACAACCAATAAGCATTGTGTAATGTGACTGATGTTCTAACCAAACAATACAGATAAAGGGTCATAATATTTAATAGTCATATTCTTAGCAACTGTTTTAGCTTTCTGTCCCAAAAACTCAAGATATGACCGTAAGTAATATTCCAAATATTCTATTTATTGTACAGGATCGTAACATATATATTTGTATTATATAAGATAAAACTGCACTTTTTCCGATCTGATAATAATAAATTTACAGAAGCTTAAGAAAAATATAGGTCAAAGATAATAGATATAGGTTCTCTTACTAAATATATATTATATAGTCTGCTTCCATAAAGCTGTTTAAACATGTTTTCAAATATTATTTCAAACATTGATATCATATAACGGTGCATATTCAGAAGGCCTGGGGGACCGGGATGTAGAATGGAGTAGTCAGTTTATAAATAGGAAGTATAGCAGTTGTAATATTAGATTTTAATGGATTGAGTCATATTAAAATATGATCATATTAAACAGCTATATTTTGATGAAAAATAGGATTTATAAATATTATGTTAATAACGTTGAATTATAATACACATTATTATTATATATTATTTCGAGGGAATTGTAAAACATAATTTTATTTTTGATATAGTGCAATATAGTTTTAATTGTAAGAAACTTTCCCAATTTGTTCATAGATATATATGTTTTAATTTAATACATTTTTTTTAATAAATATATAATATTTTCTATTTGTTAGATAGTAAATATTATTCCTTATCGAGTGATCCAAAATTCGCTATATTTCATATATATCTATCTTGTTTCTTCATTTAATTAAAATGTATTCTTTTATCTAAAATAACACTACTAAACCAATGCAGAATAGTTTCCACATAAATTTTCCTGCCGCTCACGTAATCTGATGTGTGAATATATAATATATACAGGGTGTCCAAAAAGTTGTTTTTATTTGTTCTTTATACTATACAAACTAAGTAAAGCAATGTTAATTGTTACAATAATTAATATTGTTAATAGTTAGTAATATTCTGCTTATTTAATATTAATCACTGCACAGCCTTATCTTTCTCTTATTAGAATGTTTAATATTGATCCCTGCACAGCAACTTTTCGGACACCCTGTATATAAAATCATATAATTTATATGTTTATTGTTATGCCTTATGTTGTCATGCTTATGATTCAATAATGTGATATTGAAAGCTAGTTATAAAATGACTATTATTTTGTTCTGTAGAAAACTAGTAATGTTTACGCATTATATAAGGTATACTATTTATAGCTACACATCTAGTCTATAGTTTTTTAATAGTATTAGTACATGTAAACAGTGTATGGGTGTCCGTTTTCTGACTCGGAAACAATAATGAAAACATTTTCAATATATATTTGTTGTAGTTATTAATCTGACTCTATAAAGCATTATTTATATGTTAGTTGTTTCACTACATTGAATATGACCAAAATAGAGTTGTATAATTAGATTATTTTAATTTTGCCTGTATAGATTATTTGCATAAAAATGTATGTATATGTGTAAAATGTAGAACATTATGGGACAATAAAAGAACGTGTATATGTTTAAATAGATGATGTCAATATAAGCATTCCACTGAATTCTATGAATTGCATTTTGATATGTTTTTATTGTATTCTATTTGCTCTAATTCCATATTTATATGCACCTATATTTCAGATGCATTTTTCTGATGTGAAAAACTTTCTGTTGTATTTTTTACATGACAAATCTGTACCCATCTATGAATTAGTGGATGTCGTAGGGTGGACGGCAGACCACTTTGAAAAGCTACAGGCGGGGCAAAAGATTTTTATTGAAGCCGAGTATGACTGCGAAGCTTATCAGGTGATTAGTACTACTTATTTTTATGCTATTAGGTCGATAAACATCACTGATATTTAGTATATTTTTCTCAAACATTATCTACTTTACTTATATTTTATAGTTAAAGCAAAATCTTCCCTAGTCCTTGAATTGTATGTAATAACAAAATTTTGACCTTGGTTTTATTTGACTATCTACCAAGTTATTCTTATGTTTATAATTTCATTAACTAAAATACCATATTTTTAAACATTTGGTTATGTTAATTATATATGTTGATAAATAAGCCTATTGATAGAATTGCACATATATTTTTTTTGTATTTTAAATATGAATATTTTGCACTTTAATGTTAATTACGCAAGCAAATTATATGGTTATAAAAATAATGAATAAAACATTTCGTAATGATGTTGATTTCTACTATTTTGTCGAAATACTGTAATATTTAATTAAATTCATGTAATAAGTGCAAGCATAAAGAAATTTGTTAAAACTTAAATATAACATTACATATACATTTATCTTTAAGGTTCGTATACTTCAAGTGGCAAGAGAGTCAGATGACCCAACAGAAACAGCAAAGTGTGTTGCACAGATGAAAATGAAAAAGAAATCAATTGAAGAAATTGTCAAATTTTTTGTTTGGTCCAGGATGGAGGTTGCCAACATTTACCTCCTATTAAGGTTTGTAGTCTATTTTTTGTATAATTACTGGGTTTTTTTTCATTTCATCACTAGCAATAATTAATGGTATATTCTTTTGGCAAACTGTAAATTATGTATGGCATAGAAACTCCTGTTTGTTTAAAAAAACGTTTTCATTATTTCATAAATAAACTTTGTTGGGTTCCTTCTTAGAGGCCATCTACATATCAATATGCAACTTTTTAACCACTTCACATTTCAATAAGTTTGTGATCGTTTCGTGAGACCCCTGGATACGCAATACACATTTATTGGCACTTTACCCTTCTCTTCCTCTAGCTGAGGGTAGAGGGAATTCCCTGCAGAGAAAGCATTCTTAATATGGTCTATTATCTGTAGCGGAATATATATATAATATATTATATTAAATATAATTTATATTAACACTAGAACAGCAAATAATTCGATATAACTAGAACAGAGAAACCCATCAATTGACGAACTTATTTTTACTAATATTTTTGATAATTATATTTTAAATAATGCATACAAATTAATTTCTTATGTATTGCATGTTTCATCTAATTTTATGTAATGAAATACATATTTGAATTTGTATATAATGTTGATACAGTGTTGATTTTTATCGCAGATTAATTTTGATTGCAGAGAATTTGAATGAAATAAGCTAACATAAATAAAAATGAATTAGAATGATAAAAAAAGGAAGTACCTACATTTCAGAGACACGCATACATTGTGATTGATTGAATGATTTGCAGAAAATTTCATTTTGTAAAAAAATATAAGAATTCTTGACTAATAATACAAATAATAGTTCATAATAATAATTGTAGTACACTATAAAGATTTATAAATATTTATTTATGATTAAATAATATAGTAATGAATAAATATTATCGATTATAATCAATGCATTTTATAATGAATATTTGCTATAATATATTAACTTTAATCATATACCCGTCAATTTATGGGTTTTGCTGTTCTAGTGTTAAGGGATTCCCTAAAATATCATTGATAGCAATAAATCTACCTATACCCATTTATGCTGTGCAATCAAAATGCAATTACATACCATTATAAATTGTAATTCTTTCTACTCTTCCAATTTGTAGTTTGAGAAACATTAGTAAAATTTGATATTACTAAATTGTAGATTTGTAATTGAAGTTCTTGAAGCCCACCTGAATAGAAATTATTAAAATACAATACATATGACAATTTATTTGGTTTTACATTTAAAATAATATATAATCGTTTTCTATTTATTGTATTGAATATTTCATTTATTAAGTTAACATATATGCCCCGTTTTTAGAGATACTGCACCTCAGTGGAAGATCTGGATGCCACATGTGTTTCTCTGCCTAAGAAGAAAAAGAAAGTGTTGCAAGAATCTCCCTTCCAGAACATACCTCGCCTGTTACCAATCTCTGACCCATGTAGTACCTCTTCCTTATATAGAAAACAAATTCTATCTATCTAAGGTGCATGTTGTTCCCATTCCCGTGTTGACCTCCCATGAAAATTCTAATAAAGGATTGTTGGAGTATTAAAACAAGATGCTCGAGACGTGCAATGAATTAGGTTTTGATACCAGCCAATCCAAAGGTATCTCATGCTGAGAGTTCATTAGTATAGAGAGCGATTACAAGGTTAAACATGACCTGATAAGTAATACTTTTTTGAGATTGAGCATTCATTGTACAATGGAGTTTTCTAATAATTATATTATTTCAAAAACATTTTCTACCCGTGTATGTAACTATAAAGTTACAGTTTCCATTTGGGCCCTTCACTAAGTATATAATTGAATGCCACATTAATTAATTAATTATTATGTGAAAAATGCTAATAATATGGCATGTCGATTGTCATTTTCTGTTTTGAGGGATCCAATAGACTTACAATATTAATTATCAAAATGTGTTATATCTTATAATTTGCATATAACACGGTCGTGCAGATAAGAACATGCAGCATGGATAATAGAGTAAATCATAATGTATGTACTGTGATATACCCATTCCTTTCTATTCAACGAGAATCATATATAGAATGTTGTGATAAATATATCATTTCAACCTTTGTGCACTCCTCTAATAGGTGAAAAACATCCTATCTCTTTTCATCTTATGTAAGTTGATCAGACAGTAATCTAATTACTTTTTCAGATGTTTTGTTTTTATGTTGAGGATTGCAAAGAAGCTGGGTCAGCTCAGTGTGAAAGTAACTTCTTTGGAGAAGAGGCTTGGCAGTAATGAATCCAAGAACGCCAGTTGTGAACCTAGAGTCAGCACAGTCTTTCCTGTATTCCATACCATAGAAGACTACAAGAATGCTGCAAAGCATAACATCAACATGGTAACTTTATTACAATCTACTTTACATAAAGTGGGGTCATACTTATATTCTTTAAATGCTTTAAAGATTTATTTCGATTTTTTTCTTAATTTTTTAAGTATATTTTATTCTGTAGAGCCATTAATATGGAGTTATGTGTATAGGATCCACGATATGAAGTTTTAAATCATCATAGTTCTTTCTTTATCACCCCCTAAAATTTACCTTTTAAAACACAAAAAATTTGATAATATATACAAATTAATACATATGTCCAAAACATTGATTTTTAATCTCAGGAAGAGTCGTATTGATAGTACTGTTTATAACAATTAAGTTGGTGAAATAATATGGCAGCCACTTTATGATATAAATGACAATAATTTTCAATTATTTTTTAGATTTTGAAAAATCCAAAAAGAACTGTAAGTGCGAAATATGGTCTACAGACCCATAATCCGGACACCCTGAATATATTTTTTTAATCGTCCGTGTTAGATAAATTTGATTATGTATATTTTATTGTAAAAACAATGGAGTATAGCAAGATATTTAGTCAGATATGTAGTACCACTTAAAATGTCTTAACTGGATGATTTTATTTAAGCAAGTTTACATAATAATAATGATTATACCTACTCATATATATGTTAAATTAGACAACTCAGAAGTAAGTTACGTTCAGCGTTATTTTTAAAACATGATCACAGTATCATCACTGGTGATAATTATATCAAAAATGTTTAAATATGTTATATTGATGTCGTTGATGTTTACATATATCAGGGAATACTTAGTGATTGAAAAGTAAATTGATCACATACCTATATTTTAAGTTTAGTATGTATCCTTACAGATTATTTATGTCTGATCTGTAAAAGATATACCTCATAATCCAATATTAAAGAGTTGAAAAAATTAAGTAATATTAATTATTTACTGAGCGAAAAAAATGTTCGGATTAACTCACATATTACATACAAATTAGTTGTTGGTACTCATGAGACAGGTATCTATATACAGGATAGACTTTTCTGGTTTATTTGGAATAACTTCTGCTATAGATAAGAAAAAAAGAGACTTTACTTTGATGTCCGATTTGAACAAATATCCGGATTATATCCAATACGTAGACTAATGTGTTTCATGTGTTTTCTTCTGAAGGAATCTTGGATGAAGCGAGAGGGCGGCATTAATGCCAAAGACCACGTATTTTGGATAATAAATAAATTACTGTATTCTGATCTGCAAAAGCAAATCAATCGGCCGGGCTCAGCCTCAAAGAGGAAATTTTTCAGCCCCTGGAAGACAGTGTGAAATGTAATTTTTTAATGGGATCACATATTTTATTCACCCATCACAATAACCATAGATATTTGTTTTGATAATTCACTAGATGGGAAATCTGGCTCCGAGTTATCATTTAAATGATTGCCATTTTTTCCCTATAACTTGAAGGATTTCCCAAACTAATAAAGCGTTATAGTAATTAGAATTTATAAAGAAAATGTAAAAAAATTTCCCAATAATTTTCAAATATTCTGTTAAAATATATTATATTAAACTTGAATATTGCTCAATGTTTTAATATTTGGCTTATATATGTTATATAATAAATTGATAAAATGTCTCAAAAACATAAATGGACCTAATAGGAAAGGCAAACTCAATAATCAAAAATTAGATTGTATTGGTGTTTTCCCTTCTAAAAACTGCTCGCATTTTAAAACAGACCCTGAGTTCAATTTATAAGCAAATTCCATATAAACTTTCCTGTTTACCTATCTAGTCTAACCCTAACAAATATCTATGGAAACACCGGATCGAACAAGATTGAATGTACATCAAATCTATTATTTATATTACAGCAAGGGCCATCACATATATATTTTAATTCTATATATCAAATAGTTAACACGATCATAGGTGTATAAAACCTTCAGACTGTGCACTTAGCCGTAGTTCTGCCATCTTCTTCCAAATATCCCATATTATTTTCGATATCATATATAGTGAAAAAAATTATTTTATGAAGTATGTTTCCATTTTTGTCCCTAACCCACAAACTTATATCTTTAATATTAATTTCACAATATATAAATGTTTTAATATTTCATTTAGGCTACTATATTGATTTAAACGCCAAAAAACGTTACAGTTTTTCTATTAACATTTTGTATTCACGCTTTTTTGCCAAAAAAGATAGCAGAGTTCGTTATCTTACATTTTTACGTTTTACACAATTAATTTGTTTTTATGTTATAATAAACCAATTATAATTGTTTTAATTGTTCCTGTTTCAATTAACATTTTCCTGCTTCATTAAGTTAACAATCCTTCTTTCAGCACAAAGAAGCCGCTTTGTCCTATATTTGCTCTCACAAAATCAATATTATAATCAACTTTGTATACTAATCTAATTTATAAAAGTATACGTTTTTGGTATTTATCTTAAGGGGAAAAGTAATGGCTATGTATTTGGAATTAACATTGGGAAATAAATGTGTGCTTTAAGTAAGAAGGGGGGAGGAAAAAAATGTCAAGCGAATAAAGAAAGAAGAGTCAAATAGAAATTTCAGTTACTCGAACTTTTGGTAGATACATTGTATAAACTTCCGCACCATTATTTTGTGTTTTATAATTGCTTAATTTTCATGGTTATCACGTTATGTTATTTCCCTTTTATTTCAGGTTCCACATGTTTTTGTTTCCCGACACTACGGTGAAGGAAGTCAAGCTTTCAATACGGCGGTTTTTTTATAATGCGCGGGACAGAAATGGCGGACGAGAAGAAAGAAGGAAGGCTGGAGGGACAAGCGCTGAAAAGGTTGAAGGTCGGACTCAAAGACGATTGGATTTTAGTGATAGCGAAAACGATTTATAGGATGTTATAGATTTTATGTAGACATTACGTAGACATTGAAACAGTATTTGTATTTTTTAGTTCAGTACTACGTTCAGAGATATTGAATTATACTCATAATGAGCTAGATATGCGGTACATAAAAAATACTAACTATAGTCTCTGTATCTGCTGTCGCGGGTAAAAAGTATTGTTTCCCATTGTCGTATGACAAAACTAAGCTAGGTATGATCTACTTGTACAATATCATATTTAGCATGCTTTATAAATGTTTTTTGTATAACATTATCAACCTTTACGTTATAAATGAATTATTCCACTACTTTATATTTTAATAAACATTAATTTTTCTTCTAATATGTAAATTGTTATATTTATAAGAACGTTTGTCAGGTCTCTTTTTTATTTTAAATAGAATATTACACAACGACAATTTCGTAACATTTGTATTCCTTAATTTCGTTCTGGTCTCGTTAGTAGCATATATATATAAATACACAGTTCTTCTGGCTAATTGGGTTGCGTAATTATATATTAACAACACAGCTATAATATTAGTGGAATGGATAAATTTATACATAAATTAGTTCGGCGGGAACAGAGAAAGATAGGCAGAGAAAAAATGAGGGAATATCAATACGCAGCTGTTTACCATGTCAAAAGAAGAGTTATAATATAGAAACTATTACTAAGTAAACTATATTGATTTCATTGGAAACAAAGTACATATCATAGCAATTTGCCGTGAATTAATACATAGTATAATTCAATCTCTCTGACTACAAATTATTGTTTACATTTGACTACTTTTGTAATTGTATATTGTATTTATATTGAATATTACATGATATTATTTTGGAAATTACAATACATTTCATTTTTATTCACCCACTACATGTATTTATTTTATATTTATTAAGCTTTTGGATGTTATTTACAACTATTTCTTTGGGTCGTTTTATAATATGCGATAATTATTTGTTATTTTGATATATTAATTGCCACTTCAGTTGTTCGCACTATAAACATGTAGCAAATGTCAAGTAACTATAGTGCTTTTGTATATTTTTCTATTTAATTAATTAAAATTATATAAAACGTCACACTACTGAAAAAGTAGTGTGGCGTTTTTTTAGTTTCATAAAAATTGGCCCAGCAGGGCCCCCATATTTGCCCGCGGAACTGGCCCACTGTCGCCCCAAAGGGCTGGCCCAGCGTTGACCCATAGGGGGCCCTAATTTATTTTAACGCCGGGAAGGGAAACCTTGGTGCTCCTTTGCTTGTTGCGCTACCTGGCGCCTCGAGCCATTCTCCCAATAAAATAAATTAATAAAAGCTGTAGAAGATGTTATGCATGCACCAGTGTTAAGCTCTGCATCTGAGGAAATATGAACTCATAATAAAGAGTTTAACTTATTTTGAGATATTATTGAAATCTGTGCGTAACTAGTTACACCTTATTTGTTTTTGAATTTTATGCAGTATTTACTTTGAAAAAGTTAAATGTTAATATTTATTTTCTTACAGCAGCGGTTATAAAAAGGTTTGGAGAAAACGCCTGGCAAGAGGCAAAAGGAGCCGTGAATCAAAAACGACTAGATTTACGTAGAAAGGTCTCAAAACATCAATAGGCCAAGTCCTTACTGTCATGTAACTGTTACTTTAGATGTTTTTATGCCAACAAAAAATTAAATCGAGCAATCGGATATCCTTTTTTACTTGCAAAAAAAAGTTATTTTTACGGTAGTACTATTTTTAATGGGTTACAGTGTATAATACGTACGTTTATTATTAGTGTAAATTCGTACATTTATTTGAATTTGTCTGAAAATGAAAAACGTCAAACAAAGGCGTTACGTTCACAATTATTAAATCATGAAGAGGTGATTCCATAAAGGCATATGGGTTTGTTGAGGTCCACAACTTATTGTTTGAGAATATTAATCTTTTCAGATAAAACCATGCCTCATCTGAAAAAAGGTTTCATTCAAGGCATCTTCTCCATTATGTCAAAAAATTCAAATCAATTATTATTACAGAGTTAAATTCATTCTTCATAGTCAGTTTCTTTTAATTGTTGTAATACAGACACTTTGTAGGGATACATTTGTAAATCACATTTTATGATTATATGTATAGTTCATTTTACATACTCCCATTTTCTGTTCTAATTTTCTCCCAGATTTTGTTGACCTTTGTTTGCATTTTTCATAGTAACAGAAGGCATTCCACTTTTGTTATCATCTTAGACAGATCATGTTCTTCTGAACTTAGCAATTAAATCATGAACGTGTCCAGGTGAGGAACAATGGTGACTAGAAAGCTTTCCTGGATTTTTTGTTTAACCAAAACTGTGTACTTGTCTACAGCACAAAAAGAATTCTCAACCAAGAATGTACATTCTTCAATTATCAACATGGCTGCATAAGTGTAGTGTAGTGTGTAGTAAAACCGATTCACTATTCTCTGGATTAATTTGTATAATTAAAATGATCATTTGCATACACCTGCAACTATTTATTGTAACAGATTGATTGTGATTGGTCAATTTATTGGGTTTTCCTGTGTTCCTATCTAACTATTTTAAACGCAGTAGTTTACTGCTGAGAAACTTTACAGACAACCTATATATTACCCTGAAAAAAAATATCAAATAAATCGATTAAAAAGTTTTATCTTGGTCTTTTTTACCAATTATCACTATAATATTTGAGAACCAGGGAAAGTTCATTTTGGTCAGGGGAAATTATTTTAACTTAATGCTATGAACCATGAATATAAACAAATATTGATGAACTGTTTCTAATTTATTGAGCCAGGATACCCAAACAGATAATTTATTTCTAGTCAAATAGTTTAACAATGACTATTTTTAAATTGTCTCAGAAATATAAGCTTTTTGTCATGTATAAATTGGCATAGGACTAGAGTAAAACAAAAAATGTCATTATGTACAAAATATCATTTACTTGTTATTATCACAAAATTATCATTTACCTCTTATCAAGAATAGAGGAAGAATGCTTAGAGAATTAAGGGTTGTGGGCTTATTTAATAAAATATGATAGCCTATTTAAAAATTATATCAGAATGGATAAACTGCACATTGAGAGAATTTATATTGTTATGTATAGAAATATTTTATTGATTGAAATATTCTGCTCAATGAGAAACATTGTTACTTAAGAATACAAGTCTGCTTTGTAAAAATGGCAGTTGAAACATGAAAATGCCTTGGTTGAATGAAATTTTTAATTTTTTGTTGTAATATATGATTTGTTTTTTGTCATTTTAGTTTCCACAAAGATTAATCTCCCACCAGAGAATTTTCAGATGATCTTCTGTGAAATGGTTTTAGAGGAGGAAATGCTAATTGCCCTTCCAAACCCATCAGAAATGACAGTTAATGTTTTTGGTAAGACTTTATTTATCTAATGATATTATGTTATATACAATATATAGTATATTTAGTATTATTATTTCATGGCAGATTTTCAAATTGATTGGTTTACTTCTATATCTATTTTTACTATTACTAATTCCTATAATGGCATATACACCAAGTTGCAAAAATATGATCACCAATTTGTTGAATGCTTGAAAACAGTAAATTATTAATGTCACTATTAGTCATTTAGAAGAGCACTACTATATATTTAATTGTACATAATACCATTTCAATATCAAAACACCGTCAAAAGTCAGTATTTCTGAAAACGATGTATTTATTTTTTTGCAGAAGAAACACCTACATGTTTGCAGTTGTTAACTTGCGCAAAACCTGTAAAAAGCAACAATTTTCAAACTTCAACTCCCACCTCAAATACATTATTTTACAAATGTTCAGAACTTGATAACTCTCAACAGCTTGAGCATGGCAACTGATCATTAGCTTCTGGAAGCCAATCAGTTGGATCTCCCTTGCCACAGGCTGTTCAGTCCACAGCAGGTTCTTTTAATGGAAAGGATTCATCCCATAATCTTCAACATACTAATCAGTGGAATCCCTCTCATCAACCTCAACATACAGGACCTGGTCACCCTCATCAGCTTCAGCATGGCTCATCAGCTTCAAGAAGCCAATCAGAAGCCAATCAGTTGGATCTCCCTTGCCACAGGCTGTTCAGTTCACAGCAGGTTCTTTTAATGGGCAGGATTCATCCCATCATCTTTAACATACCAATCAGTGGAATCCCTCTCATCAACCTCAACATACAGGACCTGGTCACCCTCATCAGATTCAGCATGGCTCATCAGCTTCAAGAACCCAATCAGTTGGATCTCCCTTGCCACAGGCTGTTCAGTCCACAGCAGGTTCCTTTAATGGGCAGGATTCATCCCATCATCTTCAACATACCAATCAGTGGAATCCCTCTCATCAACCTCAACATACAGGACCTGGTCACCCTCATCAGATTCAGCATGGC
>JAYRBW010135857.1:0-15528 GCA_036023295.1 Invenusta paracnida
ATTTTCAAACTCTTCGCAATCACTGTCGGTATATTGCATGGTGAGGAGAGACGAGTATACGACCGTACACGAGTGCGGAGCAAAGTAGAATGACTAAAACGAGCGCACACGTCTCTTTTATACTCTTCCTGTTCTGACCGTACTGGAACGTGATTGGTCGAGACTACACCCCTCCCTCCTCCTACGCAACAGTCGTTCCAAAGTGCATCGGGCTCAAAGTGCATCTGAGCATGAATGAGCATGACTCAGCCCCCTCCCCTCCCGCCCACGCAATTGTGACCGTGGCGCTCCTCCCCTACTACTTATCGGACATCTTTTCGAAGTTGACTTACACTACGCGTCCACAGTGCAGGACAAAATATGCGACCTCCCCTGACATCAGAACCCTGCGTAGTCCCAAAAAGATGTCTGTCTTCTTTTATGAAGGATCAGTGAAAACATCTCCATGGTGATCAAGAGAAAACATATAAGGATACGACGAAACTTATGCTGACTCATTGGGACAAGGAGAATTATGTGGTTCATGGTTGTCTCCTCCAGATCTATCTCTGCATGGGACTAACGATAAAAAAGTTCAGAGTTATAAAATTCCGATAATCAGCGTTTTCTGAGCCCAACATCTCATACAATTCAAAGCGTTGTCTGCAGGTTGAGTTCATCTTTAAAAAGGATTTCTACAAACTAAAAAAACAACAGTTGTTTGGCAAGACGATGGGGAATGTGAGGAAAATAATGAAATTTCGTTTTTCTGCACTTCTTCTGGGTCACTGACCACCTTCTCACCACTCACTACCGAAATACCTCTCTTTTATCCGATTAAACGACTCTCTCGCAGGCGTCAACCTGGCCAAGGATCGTGTGGAACTGGATAAACCCATATTTATTGGTCATACTATTTTAGACCTTTAAAAAATCACAATGTATGTGAGCTGTATTACACTACCCTCTACCAATTTTTGTTGTTGTAAAAACCGCTTTTCTTTGGGCATCCATCAACGTGACGAACTACGAGAGCTTCATTTGGAGAACGCCTCCCCACTTCGCTATATCTTAAGAAATATATTCTTTACCCATGAGATATTGTTATGAAAAATATATTATTCATTTGGATTTTAAAGTTATCATATTTATTAATTTTTCTATTTACTAAAAGTTTTATTTTTATACTCATATATGCCAATATTATTTTTAAATAAAATACGTTATTTAATAAACCATTACTTCATAATAAAAACGTATACCTTAAAAGATGTGTTATATATACTTCTGAAACATACAACTTATGAAATCTGAATAACGCATTTTATTTTATAGACTTATAGACAATTTCTAAAACATCGTGTTAATAACTAGAAAGTGTTAAAATATATTATTTAAATATATGTCATGTGCAACAAACACTATTTATAAGCACAAAATAATACATTTTATGTGCTATAGGTAAATACGAGATTTAAATATAGCTTGGAAGGTGCGTTGCATGCGTTTATTTTTTTTCATTTTTAATTAATTATTTATATAAAATATTAGTTTACACACTATTTTGGAAAACATGATAAAATAGTGGTTTTTCAGTATATTAAGACAATGAAAAAAAATCATGTCTCCTTTGATGTGCTAATATTTTTAAAAACAAAAATCGATAACATTAAATTAATAAGTCTTTTGATTTTCTCATATTTTATTAAAATTGATAAAAAAACGTTTTACCTTATAATACATACCAACTACAAGTAATATAGTATGTTATTAAAGTAAAATTACATCTACATAATAATTTTTAATAATTTTGTACATATTAATAACTGAAGTATTAATGACTTCAATTATTGCTCAATTATTACTCAGTTATTTAGTAGCTTGGCAGAATGCAAAAGGTGCGTGGATGGTTATTTATGTTTAATTAAAATTAATGTTTAATTGGTGATAATTAAATAATGAGCTGAATTATAAACGCACCTGACATACAGATTATTGCTGTCTAAGCCAAGTGTTATCTCGCTTTTCATCAATTTTCATATCAATTTGGTAGTTATTCATTTTGCTCTATTGAGTGAGGAGCATCATCTCCCACTTTTCAGGGGATAGTTTCATTTTCTACCTACGGAATCAGTCTACGACTATGTTTGCAGTTACATGCGCATTCTCTGTGACTATCTCAATTTTATTTATCTTCTGGTAGTCAGGAGTCATTCACGAAAAAGTACCGTTTTGTTTCTATAGGAATCTCCTTACAGAGGTTTTAATCAGAAGATGTAAAGAATGAGACCAACACACCTTCCTATGAGTGGTTTTGTATAAAGTTCCCATATACTTTTAGAAATTGTTGTTATATACAGAAATAGGTTGTTCTATCAAAGATGAATCTCTAGATCCATCGATTATTATAAGTATTTAGGGATTCCAAATAGGTTTATTTTTATAAAAAAGGCTTCATCCACACTGTGTTTTAATACGTTTTAGCAAGGACGTAGTGAATACGTATAAAACTGGCTTTTAACCAATTTTTCGGTGATTTTGTAAAAGTGCAAGGCTGATAGGTCTGAACGAATTGATGTCCGTCAGACGTTATCGTAGTTATCGTTTTCTATCTTATTTCATCGGTTCAATTCGGATATAGTACGAATTGGCTATCATTGATATAGGCATCGTTGAGCAAAAGAGAGAGGAGAAGGGTGTTCACTAGATTGACTGAAAGCAAAATGAATTGGGGCATATGCGGGGGCTATTTTTATACTGTTCTTCCTTTTATTCGTTTCTGTGACCATACTTTCCCTTTCATAAAATGGGAAAGGGGTACTCATATAGTAAGAGTGCAGTGATTTGAGGTGGGAGAACTCTTAGCACCTACGGTGCGGAGACAAGTCATATGAAAATCCGTTCCTTCCCATGCTCCTTTTATTAACTTAAAATATATATTTCTATACTCATGATTATTTCACATACAATAGTTATGCATTTAGTAGTTCTTATGTCTGTAAACAGAAAAATATTCTTTGGAATTTCAGGTTCTATTCGATTAATATATTTAAGCCTTATATAGCTTTTCTTATTTTATGGTACCTAATTTATTCAAATAAAATAGATACAGATTTAGGTAAGTCTACATATATTATGTTTGAAGTTAGAAGAAATTGATAATTTCTGTTTTAATTGTACTGCTTTAATTTAATCCTTAATTATACCTATGCATAGTGGAGTTTATAAGTATCAACTCCACTATGCAGAGGTATAACTTAACAGATACATATGTACATATTGGACATACTCGCTGCAAATCCTGCGTCGTGGTGGCATGAACTCTTGTCCTGTAAGTAGGACCATACTACAACGGCGATGTGGATAACCAGAGGGTAGAGAGCTCGAGAGGGGATAGCCTGAATCACTCGATTGAGAAGAATTAGAAATGAAGAACTGACGGAATGAGTGGATGACATCCTGGAATGTTGCTCCGGGTAAGGGGACTGCTATTATTGGTAAAAAAGTAAGAAGATTTCATATGTCGATATCTTCATAACGTACACATACCGTTACGTTGCGCACTTGCTCTATGGTGTTATAGGCGACTACATATTCAACATTGTTTGTTATAACGATTTACTTATATTGTAATATTTAATATCGCCTATATGTATACCTTTATAAGTCCTTAATAAATAAATAAATAAATATATATATTAATTTAGTTAAATTACAGCAGCATAAATGCTTATTTGCAAATGTTACATTGTTTATAATTTCACCATATATGTATGTATATATTTTTCAACACTGAGTACATAATAGATTACTTTTTATTATCGCATATGTCATAGTTATAATTCAATTTTAGAATATTGAAGAATTAAAAAAATGTATACCTATTTGTGTTAAATCATTAATTTACTATTATGTGTTATATTTAAAAAATTATTTCTATGTAAATTATTTTAACAAGTTTTGAAGCATTGATATATATATATATATATATATTGATTAATTATGAATAACATGTTTTCAATTTACTATGTACTGGCTGAATGAATTTATTGTGAAGCACTTGAAATACACAGTTACAAAAAATATAAATATTTATATAACGCATTATAAGACAACATAATAAATAAATGATGAAAACATGTTACTTACTTGGGGTTTCATCCAATTCTTCACATTCCATGCTTTATATTGTATAATTGAATTTATTCAATAGCAGTTTATATTTAGCCCTAATTCACAGTATTTTATCAGCTGATAAAATGCCTTTCCTGAGGATTAGTGCATTTCTATATTCAGAATGCAAATGGGAAAAGTCATCGAGTATTGTAGGTACGCATTTCCGCGTATGAAGTCATATAACATGTACATCCAGAAACTGTGTACACATATCCTCTGATATTAACCACGGGGATCGAGCTATAAATATATTGCAGAGCTCTCTAACTGTTCACAATATGAGGGTTGTCAATCTATTGATTTCACCACGCGCTTGTAGAATTTGCTGAGCACGAGAGAGAACATGTTTCGGGGTCACGTGATCTATAATATCCTAAACCAATTTGCCTGCCAAGTGAATATATAACTAATTATACGTATAATATATACTAATAGACATAATGGATAAGTAAAAATATTAACGACCTTTTACTTTTGGATTTAATAGGAAACATGCCGTTCTATTTTTATTAAAAAATCCATGTAACAAAAACGAAATTAATATTTTCAATGAGTTTTCAAGTTGCAGTATATAAGGCGATTCATTTATTAATTCTAGAATTACTTCGCGAATTCCAAATTCACGTTAATAAATTAACAGGTTGGGGTATAATTATTTATTTAGACTGCGAATGCATTAATTAATTGCGATCGATTTTAAATAGATAATTGAATAAATGTATCTCCGAAAAAATATTCCGATATCAGAATTAATAATAAAAGCCTATTTATCGAATAGCAATCATGATTATAATTTGAGATTAATTATAACAAATTATTTAGTTATTAATATATTGTTATTAAATAACTCTTAAAAATCTATATCGTGGACTACGTGAAATATATTTGTATTAATAAATAAATTTAAAACGAATATAAAAAATAATGTAACATAATAAAAATGTATACAAATAAGTGTAATAATAAATTTATATAAAATAATGCCTAAAATATATCTTTCACGTGTAGTCCTCGGTATGTATAATACATACACATTTAGAATTTCTTAATTCGTATAATTTATAATCGTCATAATCACAATTATATAATTTCACTTTACAGAATAATAATAAAAAGTTTTTAAACAACCAAACTACATAATAAAATATAAAATATAAAATGGTACTGATAAATCCAAAAAATATATTTTTTAAGTTTGTCGTACCGTTCACAATCTTTTGGATTATGATTGATCGTTAGAGGGTTTCGTGTTATAGGGGGTTTTCATTGTTATTATTTTGGTTCAGCGAATCGGCGGTTTTCCTTCTACCATTTCAATCCCAACGATGAACTGCTTATATAATTTATCTTTGCTTTTTATCTTTTTTAATTCATGATTTTCTTTGCTATATATGAGAAGGCGACTATTAAAGCTTTTTTGTTTTTTTTAATTGCCACACAAGATGTTTGGAGAAACAAATTGTACCACGCTCGTTGTTTTGAGACTAGGAAACCAATTCAACGAGTCCCTTCCCTGCGGTTGCTAAAGATGCTCTGCGTTGTGTTATCTCTTCAGCGAAGCAAATTGGTCGACGACTATTTCTTTCAAGTACGAAAAGCTAAGTGTAATCTTTGTGGACTCTTTGATACTAGTTTGTGGAAATACTTGGATCGCTACATAGAAGAATTACTCTTGATTGGTGCCATAAGAGTGCAAGTCATATAATTTGATCATAGAAAATCTTTGTGAGAGGAGTACATGGTCTTCATTCTGTGCCCTACCTCGAGCGAAGTGAATCTTTCCAATTACACTCCTTCTAGGAGGCATGAAACACAAATGTTAATTGTTTGTTTAAATTTTGCTTCTACATTTAAGAAATCTTTTCCTGTTTTTGTTTCTTATTAGATAAATTCTGACAAATTTTGCTAAAAAATTTTACTTCACATTTTAAATTATCCTTCTTCTTTTAATCATGTTTTTCCTAAAAAATTTCTTAACGCTATTGTTTTTTTTAAAGAAAAAATGAAAATCTTTCTATATCTTGTGCTGATAAAGGTTATCAAATCGTTATTTTTAACAATGCTGACTATATTTTTTAAATATTTGGCTTCTTGATTCTTCTGCTACTTGTAGGATCATTCCTTTAAATCTCTTATCTAAAATACAATTTTCTTTAAATTCTGGTCTAAAATCCACAGCAAAAAAATTCCAAGTAAAAATTTTTTTATTTTTTAAATGTACTCTTTGGTTGCTTCCCCATGCTTATAGTTTGCCTAAATTTCACAAAAAAAACTACCCCTTATGTACTTTTATTGTTATTTTTTTAATGTTCCAGCTTATACATTTTCTAAATCTCTCACAAATCATTTCTCCTTTCTCTGGGTTCTTTTTCGAATTCTCATCTAAAATATCTTTGGCGTTATAGGAAATTTTCGTAATATTTTTTTAAAGAAAGGCGATGAATTTCTTTATTTTGATATTGTTTCTTTTTCACTAACATTCCGCTTGATCCTACATTATATTTTTTATCACGTAAAATCTAAAATAATACTAATCTTCCTACTATAAGTGTTGAATACTGCTTAGACTGCTAAAATTCGTCTTTAAAGAGAGGTTTTTTATTTTAATGGTTGTTTTATTTAACAAATTATTTGTTTTTATTTGTCTCTCTCCTATCCTTACCAACTTACTTGTTGAATATATTGAAAGCGACCTCATTCCAAACTTTTCTGGTATACACCCTTCCTTTATGGTTAGATATGTCAATGATATCTTGACAATTGTTTCGTCTTTGTTCTGTGTTAATTCATTTCTCGCCTAGTTTCCCAATTATATTTACCCTTCGTGTGGGGGGGGGGGGGACCTCCATGGAGCAAACTCTAACAAAAAGGTTCACGTACGAATGATTAAAGAACACAAGGTTGTTATCGTTATGTGTAATGTTAATAATGGTCTTTTCATATATGGTTTCAACTTCGGTCACTCAATAGATTTTAACTCGTCTAAACTTATTTATCATAATTCGAACCTTGGGACTAGATGTATATTTATTAAAGCCATTTGAATAAAAGCTAACGAAAATAATTTAATGAATTTAAAGAAGTAATGGCTTCTTTAATGTTAGTCATTATTTTGCCTTCAATTAACTCAATTGTGTTTAATTTTCTGTATTGCCTGTTCTAGTACTTGGCCGTTTTACCTTTGTTATTTGTAATATGGTTTCAGTTATTTTATTCTTTCTTGCAGTTTATGCTTTATTGGTTTTTCATATAATGTTGATTCAACCTAGATACGTCTTTTTCCTTTCAATGTTCTTCTTTTAATTGTCGTTCTTCTAATTTGTTATTTCTTACGTAATTCAACGTCTCTGTGTCATACATGTTTTTTTTTCAATATTA
Organism: Invenusta paracnida; assembly: GCA_036023295.1. NCBI lineage: Eukaryota > Metazoa > Platyhelminthes > Proseriata > Coelogynoporidae > Invenusta > Invenusta paracnida. The sequence continues at coordinate 7,534 of JAYRBW010135857.1, forward strand.
TTTATATTCTATGTAGTTTTTAAATAATTGTTTTTTATAGGTATAATGATAAATAATCTATGTATATCTTTCCTTTTGTTGTTTAACTTTTATTTAACGCTTTTCTTATTGGTTATTTTTTACGTATTTCAGATTCTTAGTATATACCCATATCTTTATTGAAATATTATTTATTTTATTTGGTAATGGTCTCTAGGTATAACCGCAACGTCGTATTTTTAATTAAATAAATAATATTTTCTTATAGTGGTGGGTTTTTTATGTTATTGAAAGTAACATGTTTTGCAGCAACAAACAACATCATCGGTCAAACAGAATTTGTGTCACCATACATATAGTGTATTTGGTAGGTAAATGATATAATTGAACATATTAGGTATAAACTAATGAATGTCTTTAGTTATGTCTTTTATAAATAGGCACACTAAATAATGTATGATGTCATAAATTCTGTTAGCTTAATGATGAAGTTTGTTGTAGTGAAACATTTTACTTTTAATAAATGTTGTTTTTACTGATTTGATTTTGATTTTGTGAAAATAGAAAAGGTTTAAAACGAAAGCATGAGTTTTTAAAAGTAAAACATAAGCGTTAGAGACAAATTAAAGAAGAATCTAGAAAGATTTGCAGCGTTTACAAAAGTGACAAAGTAAAGTTTAAAGCCAAAAATTAGACATAAATTTAAAATAATTAATGAAAAAGTCAAATCAGAATCGGAATGTTCAGTTTGGAGATATAAAAATAGACTTAGGAATAATAGTGCAGGCAATGAAAAATCAATAGCGTGATACAAATTTTAAAATGGAAACCTCCAATTAGTTTAAAGTCTCCAAAAGTGAGGAAATCATGAACTAAAACAGAATGCAATAATTCTGACAAACATCAAAATGTATTTCGAAACATTTTCTACTGTTGTCTTGCTTGCCAGTGCAGCCATTTTGAACATTACAAAAAAACAATAAATAGGTTAGTATTTTTGAGACCAGACATACGAGATCAGAAAGATAAATAATTAATTAGCTATACTCTTGGATTTTAACACGATGGTATTTAAAATTAATAATTTGGTAACAATATTTATTGTTTCCATTCGTGCTGCTTAAGCAAATAAAGTAATGAGTTTGTATTTTACAATCCATGCAATTGTACAATCAATGGTAATGGTTCTGAAGGAGAAAAACAGAATGATATCAATGAAAAATAGAGGTAGATAGATATTAAATTCAAAAGTTATGAAACCAATAAGTACTGGCATTGAATATTATATAAAGGGTTTTAAATTGAATACAATTTCCCATTATTATGAAAAGGGTTCTGTTATAATGAGTCCACTGGATTTTGAGTAAGAGAGAAAATGTATTGTAAGATAATAATAATTAATAGATGAAAGCATTTAATTACAAAATATGATTTAAAACAAGAATCTTTGATCTAGGTATATGTATAATAGACATATGTATAATTTAATATTTTTGCTTGAAACCCAATCAATTCTCTATGACAAACCCATAGAGTTAATAAACAGAATTTCGACTCTTATTAATTCTGTATGCAGCTAAATGCTACATACTATCTATCCAATTACCTAAAAATTTGTGCAAAATAATATTTAAAAAACTGGTAGGTAACAGAAAATACAGTTTGTGTAGTAAAACACTTTAAGATATACCTACAGACAATAAATTATATTTTACAGACAACTTACGTATGTGAAAATAGTATGAATACCTATATATATATTTGCTATATTGATGAAAATTCGGTGCGATGTATATATAACCAATAAGAGTAGTCAAAACTAGGTACTTTTTGATTTTGAATTCTTTTGTAATGATGAATTAGCTGTGATGATGAAAGCTTTTTATATCTATCAATTCCTTTATTGTAAAAACCTTCGTCATAGCCTCCATTTACCTCCAAAAGTTTAAAGAAGACAAATAATTTAAAACTCAGTTATTTTCTATTTATATGCCGCAGTTATAAATGATGCTCACCAGCTATAAGATCACAAGAAATATTTAACCACAACAAAATTCAATGATTTTTACTCGTATAATAACTGCGTATTAGCACCATATATGTAAGTGGATATTTCTGCTACATATACATTTTTCATTAATAAAGTCATAAAAAATGTATTACTCATTGCTGATCATGTCTGAATGTGCACTCATAAAATTTAGGGGTTAGGAATTTTTTAGACTGACTCATATGGGGTTGTTGGATAATAACAAGTTGAGAACTGATAGTCTAGAGGACCTCTAGGTAGATGGTTTCATAGTCAATAATGTCATAAGGCTATAGAACTGCTACATCATTATGCCGTAGAGAACCATGGACAATTTTACTGTGTGATAAATAGCAACCCATTTTATTTGTCACTCTTGCCATAATTTCATTTTTTTATAATACATGAACTAAAAGAATAACTATACATTGATTATTAGGTACTACTGTCAATACATTTCGGGGAAAATATACAAAAATGTTACTCATTTCTAAATGAAAATTAATTTTTAAATTATATATACCTATAACTAGTAAAACTGGAATTGGAAATGAAAATAAAGATAATGTATAATTAAACAAATTTGAATATAATTTGAGCTAATGGCAAGGGTGATACCATTGTTCCTCAAATATATATATTCCAATTTTTGAACGAAAATTATAGGAGTTTAATTTCTAAATTTTATATAATTATTCACCTAATTGAAGATAAACTAAGATTCACCTAACTAAGATAAAAGTAAGGTTTACCTTGTACCACAGCAAATTACTAGCAAATAATAAAGGAGAAATGGTATTTGTATGAAACCTTTATTAGATACAACAATCAGCACGGTCACCTGTAAAGAAGTAAAAGAGGATTATAGTGGTCATGGTGATCATTATATTAATGTTTAGTATGAACATTTAATATAGAAATAACGCAATAGCATATTATAAGACATAAGCATGAGGACAGTGACATAAAGTGGATAGGCAACAATATAGTCATTAAATGTGTTGTAATACGGCAATAAAATGCATTTATGGCTTTTAGAGATCCACTTCCTAGTCATAAGACTAAAATAATGATACAGATAACAAATAACTTAGAACTAGATACGATAACAAATATTTAGTAAGCATTGCTGCTAAAACTATACAAGGAGCAATAATCAAGCAAATAATAATCGCATTATAAAAATAACATAGACAGTTTGATTCAAGAACACTTAGTTTATGTGCTTTTCTTATTAATTAATTATTATTACTCCTTACAAATTAATTTGTTTTGACCTTCTGGTTATTTTCTTTTAGTTCTCGTATTGAACTATCTAAATGATAATTAATTTTAGATCAAGATTATCATAGAGTAATAATACACTTATTACTCCCCCCCCCCTTATTACTCTATGAAGATTATTACCTTCGCGATTATTGCTCATCGTATAGTTTTAGAAGTAGGTATTGTTTACGCAATATTTGTTATCCTCTAGATCTTCTAGACACCTATCTGGAAATGGATATCCCAATACAAAGGTGCAAATATCTACATTGATTGCATTTAGGAACAAATCTCAAGAATGATAATAATTTCAAAGGTGATAACTTTACTTCTTAAAATATTGAACATATAAGAGTGTATATGAACATAACAATTATAATGGAACTATAATAAATATAAAAGCAGTATCACCCCTGTAATGGTATGAAATGAATATGAAATGAATATTAGAAAACATAAAAGAAACAATAGTATTTTAACTATTAAAGAGTTAATCAATTTGATTTTTTAGTAACTTTTAGATAACTATAAATAAAACCTATTTTAAAATTGTAACAAAGCAACATAAAACTTCATACACAAAATACTTTGCTATCATAGTTCATTTAGTAAACACTTTCAGTACAATTAAAATAGTTTTGTAACACAATAAATATTTGTATAATGTTCAATACGTAATAAAAGCTTATAAACATTATATAAGACAAAGTCACATAAACAGACAACAAAAATACTTTTTTATTATTTTAAGACAATTTTTACTAGTCCATATATAATTAACTAGTTTGAAATATTCTGAATATGTATTATAACAATTTCAAATGCTATGAACACGTATACAAGTCAGCATTGTGATCTATAATTGGTCAGTAAGTCAGCAATACGTTCCGTTTTCGTTGTTTGGTTTTGTGTATAATTTATCATGAAATGTAATAATTACTTGATTTTTTAACATTTATTAATTCATTTTTCTGTTTCTTTACTTATCAGGATAATGCAGTTTAAATTTCAAAGACACGCTGACAATTTAAATTTCGCGCAAATCTCACTTTATAAGAAGGAAAGAAAATTAGCACAATATAACAAATACATTATTTATTACCCTGTAAAGCTAAAATAGCATAGGTCCGTTTTTCCCACCCTTCCCCTACATGTAATGTACAAAAATCATGAACTTTATTATGTTGGGAAATTATGTAAAATTAATATTAAATTGTTATTTAAATAACATACAACGATACTTTTGTTTACAAATATTTTATAGTTGCATCGCCTTTTCAGTCTTCTTGTTGCTTCATTATACTTTAAGTAGATAAAATAGCTCAATGATTTTAAGTATAAAAATATATTATACATTTGATACATTTGATAAAACAATTTATGAATTTGTTGAAACAGTTAGAAGAATTATGATAACACCTATGATAGCACAGATTTCATTTTTCTATGAAAAACTTTTAATCATTGATTAACATAATTTACACAGAAAAATTCTTGGCTAGAATATTAGATAATATTTTTTTATTTATTGTATAATTAGCTTATATGCATTAGAGTTTCTTTATATCTTTAAGTGTGACACAGTCAAAACATTTTCCGAATTTTTGCTCTCATAATAATTATGAACTTGTGAATGTGCATGTATTCTACATATAATGATCTACACACTTACTACATGGATTATAATGACCGGTATCCTGGTATATATACTACTTGGCACCTTTTTTATATAAACTTCAATAATGGTTTAACTATGTATTTCTAAAATTATTAAAGGCATTTTTGTAGTTTTTTATGAATCACGTTTTATGAATTATTTTTAATTACCCAGTTCTATTAGCTGCTCTTTATAAATAGCTAATAATTAGAATATTTAAATAAATATACAACTAATTTCAAATATGTGTATGACTATATCAGAAGCAATATTAAACTTTATTTTCTCTTAAACTTCTATTCGATGTTTCAGATAATATTTATTGTTGGAGGAATATATAATTGTAACCTTTTCCTATTATTTGAACTATTACCTATACGCTAAACGTTAAATATAAGGGGTGATGGTTAAGAGGGTATAAAGGGTAGAATGCAAAAAAGTCTTTATTCGAAGAGTTCCTCTAAATCGCTTATGAACTTCGCAATTGACTATGCAATTAATTTATAATGCAGCTGCGGGTTTAAAACCGCATTAATTAGTGCATTTATAATTATGTATTACTTCACATATATATTATTGACGTTTTCGATGTAGAAGCTCTTTAAGTTAAGACGATTTTCGAATTTCTTTCGTAAATTTAAAAGAATTGTAATATGCATAAAATTATAGATAAGCTGATAGTCTTGTTTATTAATCACGTCATGTACTATTAAACAAAGTTTTCAAAATAGCCATGGCCTCTTTTATAAAAACTATAAACTTAATAATTTTACTATGTAAAATAGTATTCCACGAAACATAGATACTTAATTATTTAATTTACCAAAAAGTGAGTTATACCTTAAACAAAAGAATTAAGGTAATCTTTTATTTATTTGAATCTAAATTTAACTAAGATTTTATAAATTCAATTAATTATAAATTATTAAATCATAACTGAAATAAGTTATTGACGTTATACCTACCTAACTAAATTCAATATAAAGTATTTGTATATCGTTCAACAAAATTGAGGTTTACGCATTCAATGTTTACTTAGTGACAGATTAAACCCTTTAATGAAATATAATGATTTGAAATTTTACACAGATATCGTCTCATAGACTTCTATTTTCTTGTGCATACTGAAATTGAACAAAAAATTACAACATACAACCAGTAGGGGTAATGCTATTCAACCTTCAATACAATTATTAATATTATGTAGCCCTTATAAATTATTATGCAAGCGGGTCATAATTGATTTTAATTAAAAATTCGTGACAATAGAAAAGTAAACTTATCTAAATACATTAACTCTCTTTAAAATGCATGGATTTATTAACAAAATCTTCAAATCACACTCCCATGACATAGTATATTTACTAACTACAACCGTACCATTTTTCATAGGGCTTGTGGTTTGAACAATGTTTTGAATGTAATTGGTGTAACTCTTTGTTCCAATTATTTCTCCAGATAATAATAATAATAATAATTTTTTATACATGATTATTATATTTAGTTATGTCTACCTACTATATAACCAATAATATACTAATTCCATAAATGTATATGGCAAAGGGATATAATATCTATAACATGAGTACATGAACTTCTCACACATTAAAAGTCTTTGTAAAATTAGTAAGTCTGATTATGAGTAAGTCATGCAGAAGTCTAAATATAAGTATTTATTTACTATTGACGAAAGTCAATGCAGTACATAGGGTGTGTAGTACAAATAGTTAATATACTTTTATACATATATATGTAGCAAAAATTTCCAATACAACAGCGCGCAGCGATTAAGTGTTAATAGACATATCCAAGTATGTACATATACTTTTCTAATGAAGGAAAGTAATGTTTTCTATGGATAGGTGGAAAACTCAATAAACAATACTTTTCTTATATGTAGTGATATTGTGACTTCTTGGCGCTAATATTTCGTAACATATTGTTAAGCCAATTGTTCTGCCGTTTATTTATTAAAATGTGTACTATTCTTGGAAAAGTCAATTTTATGTGGAGAACGTCAATATCATTTTAAATGTAGCCAATTTTTCTACATTGTGTGCACTAAAAAGTGCACGATAAAGTTAAAAGTGTTAAACAAGTAATACTTTTCCTTAAACATTTAATAAAAACTGAATTTTCTACCTATCCATAGAAAAATGTCATTGTAATAGAATGCCATTTTTCTGTTATCAGTATAGTGCAAAAACAGCATGAATAGATTAAGGGACAAAATATTTTAATACTTGCATTTCAACTATTTTTACTTAACACTTTATGTAATGTAAACCAGCGTGTCTTATCCTCGTATAATGTATTATCCATTGATTACTTATAATACTAATAAACTGGGATTTATTGTTAAGAATCCCAAACTACATAAAAAATTGTTTAGATTAAATATTTCCATATTAGTAATATGTATTGCACATATTGAAACATTTATTCAAGTATTTGTTTTTTACTTTTCCCTTTCCATAAGTTTCTATGTAAAAATTTCATTTCTTAACGTTTCATTAATTGTTCATTAAAGGTTAAAAATAGATTGCATACAATTTTCCATTTAGAATAACATAATAATAATAATAATAATAATAATAATAATAATAATAATAATAATAATAATAATAATAAGTGTTTATTAATATAAAAATGGGAAGCGAAAAAGTGCGGGTACATCAAGTATAGCAAAATAATAATAAAATAGTAAACAAAACAGTACGAGTTCAAGCAGTTTAGTGTAACAATAGGCTTAATTCACTTCATTCAAACTGAACATTTTCTGAATTTTTGGTTAACCTGTCATGTGAGCATTGATCATAATTTTTCCACCTAATATATGCGGTGGACACCCAGGCTAACTTTAAGAAAATAAAATACCAGGTTTATCCATAGAAAATAGTATATTTAATGTATAACAAGTACAAGTAAGATATCTCACTACTACTGCTGTGAACGTTTACATAAAACAGCGGAGCATAGAGTTAATGTCCTTTCACAGTCGTTTCGGATACTTGCATTCCTAGTGTAGAATTGTTAAAAATCTCAAATATTCAGTAAAAGATGG